>PVJD01007229.1:0-38787 GCA_004026545.1 Mormoops blainvillei | reverse complement strand
AGATCAAATGGAGATTGGAAGAGGTATATATAGAGATATATATTTATTAAATATTGTTGGTAATAACAAAAATAGAAACAACCAAATGCTCATGAAAAGCAGAAAGGATACGGCCCTGTCTGGTGTGGCTCAGTGGATCAAAGTGGTGCAGGCCTGTGAACCAAAATATTGCCAGTCTGATTCCCAGCCAGGGCACATGCCTGGGTTGCAGGCCAGGTCCCCAGTAGGGGGTGTGTAACAGGCAACCACACACTGATGTTTCTCTCCTTCTCTCTCTCCCTCCCTTCCCCTCTCTCTAAAAACAAATAAATAAAATCTTTTTTAAAAGCATAAAGAATACAGTGAGGCATATTTATATAATGAAATACCAAATATGAATGAAAAAATTAGACACAAAGCATTTTGAGTACAGTGAAATTGCTCTGAGTGATACTGTAATTATAGATGTATGTCACTCTACCTTCGTCAAAACGCAGAATGTACAACACCAACAGTGAACATAATGTAAACTATAGGCTTTGGGTGATTGCAATGTGTTCATCATTTATGACAAATGTACCACTATTGTGTGGAATGTTAGTTGTGAGGGAGGCTATAGAAAAATCTCTGTACTTTCAATTTTTCTGTGAAACTAAAATTTCTATTTAAAAAAGTCTTACACTACACTGAAGACAGGAAGATAGGAGGATAGGAGGATATCCGGCTTCCCTATTATTATATGTCTTAAATGCTTATCTCCAGTCTGAAATTTTCCTTTCCTTGGATTCCCATGGACTTTCATCTGTACCAACAATATAATCTGTATACTTTCTGCCTTCTATTACAAAAACGTGCATGGCTCGTATCCATGCCATTGAATCCTTACTAGGCGTAGGGGATCTTAACTAATGACAGAAATAATGGTGAGAATGATAAGGATGATAATTATGATAAAAAGAGTTAACAGTTACTATACTCGTATTATGTGCTTTACGGGGCTCCATCGATTCATATCTATTCGATCACATTGCTTATTCATCTCCGTGTGTGCATTAGGTCTAATAGCACTTGGACAAAAATTACCTGTGGAATCAAAATCAATAAAGTCTTTTAAAAAATTAACTAGATTCCACATGCCAGATGAATAACTCTCAAAGTCATAAGTAGAAACCAAAAATTTAAATGGTACATTATGATATAATGTACCTTATGCTTAAAACATTAAAACAATTCTTGTTTAGAGAAATATTCAACTGTGGTAAAAGCATAACAGCTTTTAAACAAAGAAAGCTTTTACAGAAGTATAAGAATAAAAGCTCTGTGAAAGAGTAATTCCTTCAATCCATCTCCTCCAGTTACTCTAGCCTACACCCTGCCCCTGCCACTCACTCCAATAGTTCACACCGCAGCCTTGTCCGCAGACCTTTGTCAATATCTGTGACGGCTCCATCATCTCTGTAACGTTCATACTGCATCCCAACCACCTCATTTCTTTCCTAATTAATCCTCTAGCACCTCAGCTCCAACAATCGTGTACCCATCAACACAGCCAAACCATGGTTCATTCCTAAATCTTCACTGCTCCAAACTTCCACACTGACTTCTCTCCTTCCTTAACCAGTTCAAATGCTCTTACAAGTGCCCTATAGTTAGCTTGTCATCCTTTCACTTCAAAATGACTTGACAAAGACACAATACATCAATCTTCAAGATGCTAAGATAGAAAGATGCGAGAACTAGGATTTTACGACTAGCCAATTACCAATCAACTGTGGCACAAATGCAAAAGAATCTTCATTAATAAAATAACTAAATGTTTGACATGTATACACACTACTCTAAAAAGAACTCAAAAGTTTTAAAAATAGCAAAGAATTCCAAGAAGAGAAAGAGGGGGTTTAATTTCCTTTGGCAGTGGGTTTCGCCCACAGGGGTTAGAAAAATATTAAGAAGCTCTGTTAGACCCGTGAGCCTAAAGCTTTTTTATCCTCTCAAAGCTTCACTAGTGCGGTAACATATTTCTTTATTCAACAGTTGCTATTATTTATATGTTCAAAAATACTGCAAAATTCTCTCTACTAGTGTAATTATTAAATCAACTTACCAAGTACAACAGTTCTATAAAATAAATTATAAATTTTATAAACCTAGACAATGCACACGAGAATTATCCAGCTATTTAACATCACTTGTTTTTCATAGCACATAATGAATGGAGAGTGCCTAAGGTAAATAGTTACTATTTAAATAATAAATTATAAATAGTAAAAGTATAAATATTAAAATGTAGCATATAGGCATAATTGTATCTCATATATACACACATGTAATATGCAATACTATATTATAATATTTCAATCATGTAATTATTATAAATACTAAAATAATAAGAATATATATAATAGTGAGAGGGCTAAATATGTATAATGATTGTTTCCTGAATGTGAAGATGCTAGATTATATGAACTTCCTCATATGTTCCCATATGTACATTAAAAAAATGGACATGAATAAAAATTATTTTCTAATTTAAAAATATATAGTACTTACAAGCAAACAAATGAGCAAAAATTAACCAGAGACGTGGAAATAAAGAACACACTGACAGGGACCAGAGGGGAGGGGGAAGGGGGAAAACGGAAAAGAATGGGAATACGCAGAAAGGGCCCATGGGCAAGGACAATGGGGAGGGGATTGTCTTTGGGAGCTGGGGATGAACAGGGCAGGGGAGAGCAGTGGGGGGAAAACGGGGACAACTGTAACTGAACAACAACAATAATTAATAAATAAATAGATAGAGATAGCACTTAAGCTTGTTTTTTAAAAGAATGAATTGGGTGGGTAAGTGGCTCAAATTACTTTAACTTTCAATGACGCCATCTAATTGTACCAATAATTTATTTATATATAAATATTTAAGTACTATAAATATTTAAAATACACATAAAAGTTTTTTCTTAATGCTGTTTGAAGTATTTTTAAAAGCTTTTATTATACTTTTGATCATTTGTTTTGATTTTGAAGCTATCCTATCTGTTAGACCATTTCTCCAATTTTATGTCTTTAACCAAAAATCTATTTGGGTTACAGAAATTTCTTTGCAGATAATTTTTCATGATATACTATTCTATACTTTAAAGACTGCATGTGTACTTACATTTTTATTTCACTTTAACTTCCAAGTAATTGCAACAAGACACTTGTTCTATGAGACTCTTCTTTCTATACACTTTAATTTTTAACAATAACTTAAAATAAATGCAAATGTAAGCTATAAAATGTTGAATAATTTTTCAATATATAGTTTTTAAATAATTACGTACCAAAGCAATCCCTGCAGAATAATTAGTAACACACATCTTTCCAGGAAACGTTGCTCCCACATAATCTGGGTAATCTCTATAGCTAAAAAAATAAGTATACATTTATAATTCAATTTGATGAACAATTCAAATGTGAGAATTCCTGCTAATAATCTGTCTGCACTTCATAAAATCCAAGTCTGAAGCAAACTGAGGTATAAAATTTCCATGTTTTCTTAACTGTTTCTAGTTAGGAAGGCATTGTTCATTAAATGAAATTAAGCACTCTGGATTTCTAAAAGATATTCAATAAATCCAATTTTTTGTTGGTTTCCTTTACTGTTCTCATCACGTTGGTTAAGGCTACCAAACCCATTGATCAAACACTTTGACCATAAGCATTTTGCTGAATGACAATAAAAAAGAGTTTCTATGCATGGACTGAAAATATTTACTCTCATGCAGAAAAGCTCACCAGTTTCTCACAGAAATGACTTTCATGCTCTACAACTTAATATTATTATTTCTTCTTTGAGTAAGACCCATATAAACTGTGTAATAACAGTATTATTTTCAGAGATCTGCATAAATTATTCCATTTAATACTCAAATAAGCCAGTAAAGTATATATTATTATTACTCCCATTGGAAAAAATCAGACACCAGGTTAATAAACGTGGTAAGTAACATTCTCAAAACAGCACAAATGATAGGTGCTACTAAAGGGTTTAATCTTGAACAATCTGAACCCAGAGCTGTACTCTCAAATACAATGGTATAGACACTCCAAACATAAATTATGTCACCTTTAGAGCCCCCCACCAAAACAAACATTCCGGGATGTGTGCAAAAAAGCTTGTTGCCCAGTTTTCAATTTGAAATGCCCCTTTGGTGTCGACTGCACATTACGTCACAATTGCATGGTGAACCCACTGCTGCCTTATTCTGTCTCTCTGATACTGTTTATACCTAATCCTTCCAGCACTTGTTTTCTTTTTCTTTTTTTTAAATTAAACACATATTTTAATGAGATAAAAGGTACAATGATTTATCTTTATGAACTCTATAAAGATGGAAACTGTGGAGCACAGTGGACAAAACAGCACACTCCCAGCTAGTGATGTCATTGTCTGGTTTTTCCATCCTCTGGAAGTCAAATGTTGATTTTACATGTTTTGTTTTGTTTTTTATTGTTTTCAAGTATTTGCTCCTAACACCCAGCCTTGGCTTTACATTCCAATGTCTAAGTATTGTTTACACTCTTTCTTCATTCAAGATAGTTCTCCCAATAGGTAAGACTTCCCCGAAATTCTATGCACACCCTTGATGAGCTACACCCAATAATAGTTATTTTTTACTTACTATTGCCCACCACCCGATCTCCACATCAAGTCACTTTGTCAAGATCTAATGTTTTACTTCTTCAGTGTTTCTTATATCCTTACCCTCCTTCAAATTGTTCAGCTATAGTTCCAACTATGAGTATACAGGTAAGTCCATACTTTTGAAATTAACTAAAAATTATTTAGTCTCATTGATTCTATAACCTGGAATGCTTTCAACCTCTTTTATCTAAATTTAAGTGTTCCTAACTCTGCATTCCCACTTATAATTTAATGACCACTTCCTTAATTTGAACTTTTTTATACATTACTTTGAATCAGTCCCACCCCTCTTGTTTTTCTCTTGTGAATTACAAGCAAGTAGAGATAATGTGCTAGCATTAATCTTATGGAGTGACATAAGCAAGATGGCAGAATAGGAATGTTGGGCCCCCATCTTCCCAGAGAAACAATGATTGTGACAACCATCCACAATGAGAATAACTTTGTGAGAGTACAAGAGTCCAGAGGAGAGGTCATAGTGCCACACTGGAGGAAAAAAAAATCCAAGAATAGATGCACTGAAGAAGGTAAGCATAGCTTCGATTTACCCATGTCACCATTTCCCAAAAGCAGCACGGCTCAGTGCTAAGAGAGAGGCCCTCAGCCATGATTTCTCCCGCAGGGGAAAGTGAGAGTACAGTGAGTGCCTCCAGCCATGCAGGATGCTGCCCAAGAGCCTACTGCTTAGTGTTCATTGACAGATGACTAGATAATGAAAATGTGATGTGAGGTGCGGCCAAGGTGGTGGTATACAAGATCACTGAGCTCACCCTCCCTCAAAACACAGCAACAGTACACCTATATTTAGGGAAATTCCTCCTGAGAGACAGCTGAGAGTCAACCGAATAGCCTCTACACAACAAACAAGAGAGAGCGGCTGTATAAAGAATGCTGGGAAACCAAAAGAGCACTCTGGGAGCTGGGTACACTCTCCAGGGCTGAAGAAACCAGTGAGTTCCATTGTTTATTTTTCCCCTGCACCTGGATAGTGGGCAGGAGCTCTATCCAGGTGCTCTGGCCAACCTGTAGAGCCACTATAGCACATCTCAACCACCCTTCACAGAGCTAGCTCCAAAATAAACAGGCAGGAGCCATAATATGCACACAGTGGGCCCCTCCACCCAGAAATTGATCCAGCGAGAATATTAGGGTGCTGCTGTGCACACCCACTGGACTACAGGTGCATGTAGAGCTTTCATGCTCGCTGAAAGTTTGGAGTTTGCAAGGCATGGCAGTGCTGGATACAAGCTTCCCTACCCAGAGAAAGTGCAGAACTAGTAGGACACTGTGGCCCACACACACAGAGCAGATGCTGCTTAGGCAACAGACAAAAAAAGCAGGGTGTGTGATACACATATAGTGCAACCCACCTGGATTAGAAGGGCAAGGAAGCATGCACACATCAGGCTGCCCCCTCAGTTCCATGGAGAGCCAGAACAACAGGGAGGTACTGCACACATGTGGACACCAGGCTGGCCCACCCAGTACCCACTCCCTTTGGCCAGGCAGTAGCACACCAGGCACCAAGTGCAGCTTTTTCAATTCCACCCAGTCTGCCAAAACCAGCCAGCACACTGTCTATATAGGCCACTTTGACACAAGGCCACTTTTTTGAGATTGGAAGAGATAGCTATTTCATCTAACTCAAAGGAGCAAACACATGAAAAGCAAAATGAAAAAAATATTAAATGAAGATATTATAAAAGACCCCTGGGACAATATCAAGCACTCTGACATTCACATTATAAGGATTCCAGAAGAAGAGACAGGGAAAATATCAGAAAGTATATACATTTGAAGAAATAAATGAGCGAAAACTTTCATAACCTGGGGAAGAAAACAAACATCCAGGTCCAGTAAGCACAAAGAATTCCAAAAAGATGAGCCCAAAAAGGTCCACACCAAGACATGCTATAATTAAAATGTCAAAAGTTAAGGATAAAGAGAATACTGAAGGCAGCAAGAAGGAAACAAAAAATCACAGACAACAGCAACCCCATAAAGCTATCAGCTAATTTCTCAGCAGCTGCTCTACAGGCCAGAAGAAAGTGGCAGAAAATATTTAAAGTGCTGAAATAAAGGAATTTACAACCTAAAATATTATACCCAGCAAGGTTATCATTTAGAATTGAAGTAGAGATAAACAGTTTCTCAGGCAAGCAAAAAAAAAAAAAATTACCACCACTAAACTAGGTTTACAAGAAATATTAGAAGGTCTTCTTTATACAGAGAAGAAAAGGTCATAGCCAGATATTTAAAAAAATACAGAAAAGAAAAAATCTTAGGAGTAAAGGGCAAATATATAATAAACACAATGAATTAACCACTTAAAGAACAAATATGAAGGTTAAAAGGCAAAGTATCAAAATTAACTATATCTACAATAAATAGCCAGGGAATATACAGAACAAAAAGATACAAAATATGTCAAAAACATAAAGCATGGAGGGTGGAGTAAAAATGTAGTGCCTTAAGGAAGTGTTTGAACTCAAATGTCTATCAACCTAAAATAGGCTGCTTTGGATATTGATGCAAATATATGAACCTCATGGTAACCAGAAACCAAAACCTACAAAAAAATAAAGAGAAAGGAACCCAAACAAAATACTAAAGAAAACCAGTAAACCAAAGGAAAGAGGTTAAAAGAACAAAGGAACAGAGAAAAACTATAAAAACAACCAAAAACAATGAACAAAATGGCAGTTAGCACAGACCTACCAATAATTACTTTAAATATCAAGTGAAGTAAATATTCCAATCAAAAGATATAGGGTGGTTGAACTGATAAAATAAAAGAGACACTTTAAATAGAAAGATACATGCAGACTACAAGTGAACAAATGTAAAGAGGTATTCCATGCAAATAGAGATGAAAAGAAAACTGGGCTACCAGTACTCATATCAGACAAAATACAGTTTAAAACAATGTAAAAAGAGACAAAGCAGAATATTACATAATGATAAGTGGTCAATCAAAAATAGAATAATAATAATTGTAAATATGCTCCCATCATAAGAGTCCCAAAGTATATAAAGCATATATTAATGATATAAAGGGAGAAATTAATAGTAGTACAATAATAGCAGAGAACTTTAATACCACACTTACCTCAATGGAGAGATCATCCATACAAAAAAATTAATAAGGAAATACTGGCCTTAAATGTCACGTTAAACCATGGCATTTGTATACCATGTCATCCAATACTGCAGAATACACATTTTTTCTCAAGTGCATATGGAACATTCTCCAGGATAAACCATACATTAGGCCACAAAACAAGCCTCAATAAATTCAAGAAGAGTAAAATTATATCAAGCATTTTTTACAATGACATAAAATCTGAAATCCACTACAGAAAGAAAACTAGAAAAAACACAAATACATGGAGAATAAACAACACCCTACTAAACAACCAATGGAACAAAGAAGAAATCAAACAGAAAATCAAAAACTACCTTGAGACAAATGGAAATGAGAACACAACTTTCCAAAATGTAGGCAATGCAGCAAAAGCACTTTTAAGAAGGAAGTTCCTAGCTATACAGGCCTACCTCAAAAAACAAGAAAAATCCCAAATAAACAATTTAACTTTCCACCTAAAGGAACTAGAAAAAGAAGAATAAACAAAAACCAAAAGTGAATAGAGTGAAAGAAATAATAAAAATCAGAGTGGAAATAAATGGCATAGAGACTAAAAATAGAAAAAAAATCAACGAAACTAAGAGCTGGTTCTTTAAATGGATAAATAAAATTTACAAACCTCTAGCCAGGCTCATCAAAAAGACAGAGAGAGACCCAATAAATAAAGTCAGAAATAAAAAAGGAGATATTTCAACCAACACCACAAAAATATAAAGGATCATTAAAGAACACTGTGAACAATTATATACCAACAAGTTGGACAACCTAGAAGAAATGGATAAATCTCTAGAAACACATAACCTTCAAAAACTGAACCAAGAAGAAACAGAAAATCTGAACATGCCAATTACCAGCAATTAAATGGAAGCAGTAATCAAAAAACTCCCAAAAAACAAAGCCCAGGACCAGAAGGCATCACAAGTGCCTTCTACCAAACATTTAAAGAAAAATTAATAATGACCATTCTCAAACTATTTGAAAAAAACTGAAAAGGAGGGAACATTTCCAAATTTATTTCATGAGGCCTGAGTTACACTGATACCAAAACTAGACAAGGATGCTATGAAAAAACTTTAAAGCACAGTAACCCTGATTATCATAATTGCAAAAATCATCAAGAAAATATGAGCCAACTGAATTAAAAAGTACATCAAAAGGATCATATGCCAGAATCAAGTGGGATTATGTCACGATACAAGAATTGTTCAACATCTGAAAACAACAAAGTGATAATCCATATTAACAAAATTAAGGATAAATATCATATAATCATCTCAATCTATGAAGCATTAGGGAAAATTCAACATCATGATAACTCTCAAGTGGGTAGAGAGGGAACACAATGCAACATAATATAAGCCATATATGACAGGTCAACAACTGATATCATACTTAAAAGTGAAAAAGTGAAAGCTTTTCCTTTGTGATCAGGAACAAGACTAGGACGCCCACTCTTGCCAGTGTTATTCAGCATAGTATTAGAAGTCCTAGCCAGAGCAATTAGGCAAGAAAAAGAAATAAAAAGCATATATTTATTTGAATTAACCCTCTTATCATGATATAATGACCTTCTTTGTCTCTTATTACAGTCTGTCTTAAAGTCAATGTTGTCTGATATAAGTATAGTTACCCTAGATTTCTTTTGGTTTCCATTTTCATGAAAGGAATATCTTATTCCATCCCTTCACAGTAAGTCGGTGTGCATCCTTACTTCTGAGGTTAGTCTCTATGTAGCATATAGGTGGGTCTTGATTTTTATCCATTTAGCTACTCTGTCTTGATTGGAGATTTTATTCCATTTACATTTAAAGTAACTATTGATAGCTATGTACTTATTGCCATTTTATTTGGTTTTTTCTCATTGCTTTGTAATTCCTCTATACATTATCTTCTTCTCTTATGTGCTTCCTTTGAGATTTGATGATTTTTGTAATGGTATGCTTAGATTCCTTTTACCTTATTTTTTGTGTATATACTATAGGTTTTGGCTTTGTGGTTACCATGAGGCTTACATAAAACAACTTAGATTTGTAACAGTCTATTTTAAGATGAAAACAAATTAAGTTTGATCATATTATGAGACTACATTTTTACTCCATCCATCTTCACGCTTTATGTTTTTGGCATTACAATTAGTATCTTTTTATCTTGTGTATCCCTTAATGAACTATTATAGCTATAATTATTTTTACTACTTTGGACTTTTAACCTTCATAAGTAGCTTTGTAAGTGATTAAAACCCCCATTTTTACAACATTAGATTAGTCTGGAGATATATATATAACAGTGAGATTTCTACTTTCATATGTTTTCCTATTATTAATTAGCACCCTTTTATTTCAGCTAACCCTTGAACATTCTTGTAAGGCCAGTCAACTGGTGATGATCTCCTTTAGCTTTTGCTTTCTCAAAAACTTTTTTTCCTAACCGCCTACGACCTTCCCTTTGAAATAATGAGGAAATGAACAAAAATTCCCTAAATAAAACTACATAATTAGCTCAGATTTTTGTTTTCTAATAATACTGAAACATTATTCTTACATGAATAGATATGCAATATCATGAGGCCTTAGGGTAACATAGGATTTTTTCCATTCTAAAAATCTATGCAATAATTCGTCTTCCTCACCAACTGTAGAAATCTTATTTTTATCTGACCACAACTCCAATGATGACAGCACAATAGTAACTTTAAGTTGGGCAAATGCCTAAAAACGAGAGAGATAATACATGAAAAAAATCATCTTTGTGTTATTTTACATGACCAAGAAATTAATTCAGTGTGTTTGACAAATGTATGCTCAGTTTGTGTGTATGACTTAATTATTCAGAAATGCATGAACGGAGAGCTCATGAGCAGAGACAATGGGGGGGTAATGACTGTGGGAGTAAGAGAGGGACGGGGCAGGGGAGAACAATGGGGAAAAAGGTGGGACAACTGTAACTGAACAACAATAAAAAAATTTTAATGGTAAATATAAGCATAAATAATAAATGTTGCATTTCTCTTTAAAAAAGAATGCCACATCAAGATAAAAGAAATTATAATTTCAAAACTCATATGAATTTTTCTAACTAGTATAAAAAGGAAAATACTTACTGAATTTACAAGGCCAATAATTTCGATGACTTTATTTGTCACTATCATGCTATCAGAGCCCAAGTAATCATACTGAAAAACAGAATTAATTTTAAATTTCAATACAGACTTGTTATGTAATATGTCTGAGACTCATTCTCCATCTACCCTCAAAGATTTGAGGCTGCTTTGGGGTTAGAACAGTTAAAAATAATCTATTAACCAATTTTTTTAAACGGATATAAATTTGATCACTCATACATGTTGATGGGAATGCAAAATCACATAGCCACTCTGGAAAGTATTTGGAACACAAATAATGAACTTAGCATATGACCCAGAAATTGCACTTCTGGGCATTTATCCCAAAGAAACAAAAACTGATACTCACCAAAGTAACCTACACATAAGTGTTTGTAACAGTTTTATTCATAAAAGCCAAAAGCTAGAAACAACTCATATATCTTTCAATGGTTAACTGATTAAACATACTGTGGTACATTCATACCATGGAATACTACTCAGTAATAAAAAACAGGAACTGAAATTTTTACATATGGAACAGCTTGGATAAACCTCAAGAAAATTATGTCAAATAAAAAAAAAATCTCGAAAGGATCCCTACTGGATGATAACATTTATGCAATATTGCTGAAATCACAGAGAACAGATTAGTGACTGTCAGGGGTTAGTAAATGTAAGAAATGGGGAGAGGTGGGCATTATTATAAAAGGAAAACATAAGAGAGTCTTGCGGTTATGGTGCTGTTGAGTGTGTTGACTGTGGTGGTGGTTATGCAGGGTTGTAATTTGTGATACTGCTGCAAAGAACTACACATACACCAATAAGTGTATATATAGTTGTTGAAATCTGAACAGGTCCTATGGAAGTGCCAATGTCATATCCCATATCTATGAATCATATCTCTGAAGTACACTACCCCTCTGATGTTCCACGGGGCCCTCAAATTAAACATATCCAAACTAAGTTCATCATCCCTCTTCAAAAATCCGTTCCTAGTTTTATTGCCAGTTCTATAGTAAATGGTATTCACAGTTATGACCTCCCATATTTATTATACCACGTACTCCACAAGAGCAGGACTTTTTCTGTTGTGTTCACTGCTGTACACCCAAAAATAGAACAGTAACAGGCATCTAGATCATACCCCCAAAATTTATTAACTGAATGACCAAATCTAATCATTTACTAGTCCTCCTAATTCAACCTCATCAGTAACTTTTTTAATTGTCCTTTTCTTTCTAATCCTAATATTACTAATTTGTGAATTTTCACCTTGAGTTTTGAAATAATATCTTAAATGGTTCCTCCTTCTCCAATTTTCTCAACAGAAATCCAATCACTACACTATTTTTTTTTTTCAAAAAAAGATGGTGATTCTAAAATGAAAGTATGAACATGTCACTCCCCTGCTGAAAATCTAATGACTCTCATTTACCTTTAGGATAAAATCTAAATATCATGTCAGTTCTTCAATTCATCTCTTTCCATTTCCCTTCTTCAATGCTTTGTGTTAATTATGCTAAACTTCTTGCAGTCTTCTGAAAAGAACCTTCTCTCATATTTATGTGCTCTTGCACTAAGTCTTCCCTGGCCCCATCCTCCCCTCATTCCACAAATGAACCAATCTCGGCCCCCAACTTTTATCAGATTCTTATACTCCAAGCCATTATTCCCCTGCCCTAATCCCAGGGCCAGGTACCACACCATGAGAGACAACCCCTACCCCCAGAACCCACTAAAATTATTCAAACTAGCCAGTCCCAAATTTGGCTACCCTGCCTCGCCAGTTCTTTCCAGAGAAACCAGTCACGATTCCCAAACGGCGATCTTCCCAACGGCGATCATCTCCTGATCTGCTGACCTCGCCACATCCGAATAATAATAAAACCTACATTTTAAAACTGCTACTTGCTGCTCATACAGTACCTCAACCTACAGTTGTGGCTTTCCCTGTCTTTCTCCATTATGAAACTGTGCTCTTTCAGTGCCATATGTTCCCCCCATCGTGACACTGAATTCCCCAGGCTATCATTGTGAAGTCACTAAAGATAATATCGCCATTGCTCTTTTTTATATGCCCAACATTTATTGACGCAGTTGTCATCGCTGGCTCGATGTTCATTAAAGAATATGTAAATATGTATGAGAACATAGAAAAGCGATGTTTAATCAGCATTATGTGGTTGGCAACCCTGGCAATTTGGACAGGAAGCTTTCAAAACAACCCTCAAAATTTATAACATAATCCTGAAACAAAGTGATTTCCATAATCCAAAATATTACTTGGAAATTTAGTCATCTTTACTGTAGGTATCTTAATTTTCTCTTAAATGTTCATTTTGCCCTTTTCCCTACACTCTAATAAATCAAGTAATATTATCATATCCTTCTCCAAATCTCAGTTGACCTTCAAATCTGGCTTCCTGACAAACTCTACAATCCTACAAACAAAACTGGCAGTGAGTATAATTTATATTTTCTGTCACAGCCACAGCTGGGAGAATCCAATGTTTTTTATCAGAATGAAACCTGGAAAGTATATTTTTATCCTTATCTTCTGAAATCTTTGAAAAATAGAGGACACAAAACAACAACTGGTTGAGTGCAAACTAAGTTATTACCCCAAGGTCCTGGAGTTCAGAGGTCCTCAAATTGTTTATGGGAACCGGGGATCTAGACAGAGAGGTGTATTTAGACCAGGTAAACAACAGAGTAGAACAGGCGTGCCAATAAAAACTGCTAAAAAATCAATATATTAATGCAAGTAGTTACCACAAATAATTATAGTACCATCACTTTCGTGCCGATAATTATTTTATAGGGCAAAACATTCTCTAGACTACAAACTGATTCTCAAGTGCAAACAAAAATTAAAAGCTTAAAGAACATAACAAAACAAACATCACCCTTAAAAAATATTGTGAATTGATAGAGGCCCCAAAGATGTGAAGCACCATGTAAAGATTTCAAATAAAACACTTCTGATAGAACTAGTACAGTTTTGAATATGTGTTTTGTCAGTTTGCAAATGTTTCCACTGTTTGGTCCATGCACACAAGTAAGAGAATTAGAATCTTTAAGTTCCTGTATAGCTAGGGATGATCACATATTAATACCAAATATGTAAAAGTAAAGAAAAACACATACCAAAACCTTATCCACCACAATATGCATTTCTAGATAAAGAGGAATTAAGTCTGGAACAGCTGATTCTGACTAGAGAAAAAAGAAAAACAGTATTTAAAAACATAAAAGCTTTCATAAATTGCTTATTCTGAACTTTTTAAATCTTTTTCCATCTTTACTGAGATATTGTTGACAAATATATATATACCTTATACATATTTATATAAATATATATTTAAATAAACCTTAAATATATATATTTAAGGTATAAGACTTGATTTCTGTAAATTGTGAAATAATGGGCAAAATGAAGCTAATTACCATATCTATCTCACATAGTTACCAGTTTCTTTCCTTGTCTGTGTGTGTGGTGAGAACATGTACGATCAACCCTAGCAGCAAATACCAAGTTTACACCACGGTGTTGTTTGCTACAGTCACATTGCTGTGTATTAAATCTCCGGAAATTATTCTTTCTGAATAACTGAAACTTTGAACCATTTGACCAACACTTCCTCAATTTTCCTTGTCCCCACCTCCTGGCAAATAACACTCCGCTCTCTGCTTCTTCGAGTTTGACTGTTTTAGATTCCACATATGAGATCCTGCAGCATTTACCGTTCTGTTCCTGGCTTATTTCACTTAGCATAATGTTTTCAACATTCATTCATGTTGTCACAAAAGACAGGATTTCCTTCATTCCTAAGGCTGATTAATATTCCAGTGTGGCTGTGTGTGTGCTGCACATGTGTGTGTCACCTCCTCTTTATCCTTCATCCATCAACGGATATTTATTTCTGTATCTTGGCTACTGTGAATAAAGTTGGCAGTGAACACAGGAGGGCAGATATCTCTTCAAGATACCGATTTGTTTCCTAGGATATATACCCAGAAGTAAAATTGGTGAATCATATGATAGCTCTATTTTTAATTTTCCGAGGAACCTCCATACCGTTTTCCATAGCGCCAGTGCCAATCTACATTCCCACCAACAGAAAGGTTCCTTTCCCCCACATTCACAACACCATTTGTTATTTCTTGTCTTTTTTTTTAATAGCTATTCTAGCGGCTGAGAGGTGATACCTCATTGTGGTTTTGATTTACATTTCTCTGGTGATTAGTGACTCTGAGCTGTGAGGTGGTAATGGGTGGTAACTAGGTTCGCTGTGGTGATCATTTCATAATCGATGCACATGTCAAATCACTATGTTGTTGCTTTAAGCTAACACACTAGTATAGACCAATTATATGTCACTACAACTGAAATAAAATACTTTTTAAGTATAAATACAGTTTAAGAGTCCCAGATGCTTGATGCTGAAAGCAAAAACACAGAGACAGAGTGCCCCATCCTCCTTCCCTACATCACAAAAATACCATAAACAAAGGTCTGGGGGCATCTGGGCGGAGCACTGACACTGCCTGCCACAGTTTGGGTAGTCTACACCACCGTAAATTACCCTCCTAAATTCTCAGAAGGAAAAGAGAAATTTCAGTATTTAGCTAACAAAATTTCATTCTAAATTATAGACATATACGCGATAGCACTGAATACTTCAGTGCTGTACCTTCATTTCATCATACATTTGATTCCCATATTATTTGGGGCATAGGATTAGAAGCTATAACAGAGACACAAAAATAATAGTGGGTTAAACAATACTGGAATGTTTTATCTCAAAAAAGTTTGCAAATGGTGGTTCAGTCTTGTAAATTCTTCAGGAGCAAGGCTCATTCTACCTTATTGCTCTGCCACATATGGTATCGTCGTTACCCTTGTGCACTATCGTGTACCAACACGTCCACAATGTAGTCAGCAGGGACGGGAAATGAAGAGTATAAACCTCCTTTCTTTATAATTCAATCCTGACACAATATATATTACACCTGCTTACACGGCATTAGCTATAACTTTACCTCATGGGCCTACTTAAATGCGAGGGGAAGTTGAGAAATGTAGTCTTTTTTTACATTCTCAGCTAAACTCTTAGGGGTTTTGTTATGTAAAACTGACAGAAAATGAGGAGAATGTATACTGTAAACAATTAACAATGCCATATAACTCTTAAATAAACTATGCACCTTTTCTTGGCACAAAATTTTTATCTCAATTACTCTTATGAGGACCAAAACATGCAGTTATACAAGGTATACACTGAACAATTTACATGACCACATGTGACAATTCTGCTTATGACATTTTAATTATGTCTATAATTTAATTAAAGCCGACTCCTTGATTACGAATGCAACTTTTATAAATATTGTGAATAACTTTCAGGAATATCAAAACAAAAGCAGGCACTGAATTTTTAAAGTTTATATCAAATACACACTAGTTAATTTTTAGAAAGTTATAAATAACAAATGAAATAAAAATTAAAAGTAAATGACAGGTTGTTGCAATTAGGAAAAGGTGATGTATGGGTCAAAGGAAATCATAAGGTTAAAAAAGGATGAGGATGTTCTTAAGGATATTGAGCAAAAAGAAAAGAGAGCGAGAGAAAGGACTCATGGACACGGACAACAACATGGTGATTACCAAGGGGCGGGGCGGTGGACAGAGGTAGAGGAGGGTAAAGTGGAGATAAATCGTGATGGATAAAGACTTGGCTTGTGGTGGTGAACACACAATACAGTGTCCAGATGATGTGTTGTGGAATTGTGCACCTGAAACCTGTGTAATTTTGTTAACCAGTATCACCCCAATAAATACAATAAAAAGGGGAAAAAAGAAAATACCCACTGCAGCTATACAATAGGTTAATAAATTTCTTTTCTAACATAAATAAAAGCAGAAACTGCCTTGAAAGTAGTAATAAAGCATATGTAACTAACTTTTTCACTTATGAAAATGTTATAGTCCATTGGGTTTTGTCCCCTGCCACGGTTACTTTCAGTATGAACTGCAAATTTATTGTTTTCATTCCTTAATTTATAAAGAATGTGCTGAAATTCAACACCAGTATCCAGAGGCTCAATTCCATAAGAAACATTTTCAAACTGCAGTATTCCTCTGTAAAGTTAAGGATAAAAAATGTAAGTGCTTGTAGTTCATTTTTTTAAATTCTGACAGAATCAAAAAAAAAAAAAAGGAGAAAACACAGAACATTTTTCAGCTCAATATTTTGACCCGAATTCTCTATACTTTGAAGATGATTCTGAAGAGACAAAAGAGCTCCCCCAATCCACAAAACTGACTTCCCCTCTCATTTTCGGAGTTATAAATGCAGCAGGAATTATGTGATCAGTGCTAGCATAGGGAACAGCGTTCACAGTGGTCAAGTGATTCCGATGTCCTCCAAATCAGTGGCTTAATAAAAGCAATACAGATATCTGGTTGGCACTGCTTTAGGAAAATATAATAAAAGGCCATATAATGAGCAATTTTATTTATAAGAATAAAATTTGGCAATAATTATGAAGACATTTATTAATTTTGTTTATGCACATAGTCTCAATAAGAAATTTAAAACATGATCTTAAAGAGTAAAACAACTTTTTAAAACTATTCTTCCCTGAATACAGGTATCAACAGTTCAAGTGACTATTCACTAAAAATCAAATCTCAGGTTCCCGTGTAAGAGCACCGAGGAACATTTTTCTGTGTGTGTGAAACAAGGATCATTGGCTACAAAATAAGAGTGAAGAACTTCCTGACATAATAGAAAACTCTTTAAGTATTACGAAGGAAATCCTACAATAGTCTTTCAGAAACTGGTATTATTAGAAAAATGAGTACCATATTAATAATTATTTGTTTATACAGAATTGACTTCCTCTCTCTGAAGATGATTTTCCTTGAGAAAAAGCATGCCTTGTATATCTTTATTTCTCCTAATATCTCCAAACTCCGGACTAGTAGCTGTTACATGTTAGAATATAAAAAATATTCTATATGCTGAAAAAATAAGCTAACCTAAATTTAGTTCCTCAAACTTCCTGTAGTCACACAAATTCAATTGTCATTTCTGTAGTTAAGATAAAACAAGAAATAGAGCAAGGACGCCAGAAAATCCAAACCTCCAAGGAAAAAAATTCTCTGGTCAGTGAGGAACGTGAGGAGAAGTAAAAGAAACAGCAGGGAGTATGACTGAATGATCTCCTCATGGGAAGTTTCTTCCAGCTTCACACTTAATATCAACATAACAAATTCAATGCAGCCAAATGTCATAGCCATGATGTTCGCTTATCAACAGTAAAAAGTACATAACCTCAGTCCCAAGCATGTGCTTAGTGTGACAATAGAATTCGGATATCCCTCAACAGATCCTTGGTAGTAACATTGAGTCTAGAGAAAAAAAAAAGTAAGGTGGTTACTTAGAAATTGACAAAACTTTGTAATGATTTATTTGATAGAATTTTCTAAATATTTTTCCAGGCTACATAGTTTATATCAATATGAATAAAGCAACATTAAGAAAACAAGTCTCTCCACATTTGCCACTTTCACTGTATTAACTATTCTTATCAGGTTAATATTTGGGATTATTATTATTTTATACCCTGCTTCCAAAGTCAATCCCATAGTTTTGGTAAAATTATTTTCCAGTATATAAATCTAGGTCAGCAATTAAAAGACAAAGGTTGTTTCACTCAGCATAATATTCTCCAGTTCCATCTTTAGTAAAAGGTAGGAGCTCCTTCTTTATTTCTACTGTGCAGTATTCCACTGTGTAAATGTACCACAGTTTTTAATCCATAATGAACAAAATAAACTAACAAAATAGAACCACAGGCATGGAAACATGGAACACACTGCAAGTGACCAGAGGGGAAGGGATAATGATGGAAAGAAGGGGAAGGGACTAGAAAAACAACATGTTTAAATGACACAAGGACATGGAACACAGTGTGGGAATTAACTGTGGGAGTGGCAGGGGTGGTTTGGGGGGAGGGCAAAGAGGGAAAAATTGGGACTACTATAATAAAATAACAATAAAAAATGATTTAAAAAATAAATAAATAAGTAAACATACACTTCTGTCAGTAACTGATAAATCAAGCATTCAGAATCTATAAAAGATTTGAACAGCATGCTAACAACCTAATATAGATAGAAAACTATACTTTAAAACTGTAGAATATACTTTCTTTTTAAAGAACATGGAACATTTACAAAAATAAAACCAAATTCTAGCCATGAATCAGAAGAATAAATTTTAAATGATTGAAATCATACAAAGTTTGGTCTCTGACTGCAGTACTATTTCTCTAGATATATAATGTCCAAGATTCAATAGTGCTATAACTTTTGGTAGAAATCAGTGTAAGATTTGTTAACACACTGCTTTATGTTGGAATAAGGGGAGGAAAGAAGCAAGAAAAAGAAACTGGTGGTCCTATCCAATATAAATAAAGTAACACGGTGTCCAATTTAGTATTTCAACAAATTTTTATTGCATGCTAATTATGTGCCAGGCAGTCTTCTAGGCACTGGGGACACATCCGTAAATAAAACAGATGAAAAACCTATCTGGTGAGGATTATAGTTTACTGGCAAATCAAAAAATAAAGTAAGTAGATAAAACAGATGGCTCATCGTATGTTTGTAACCACTGTGGGGAAAAAAAATGAGTAAGAGAGTACAAGTGTAAAAATGCAATTTAAAATAGAGGTTAGTCAAGGACTAATGCGGTGATTTTGAGCAAAGACCTAAAGAAAAGAAAGGTGAAAAAATGTGGTATTTTAGAAAAGAACAAACATCTGGATCAGAAGAAACAGAAAGTGCAAAATTCTTGAAAGGAAAACATGTCTGGTGTGTCTGAAAAACAGCACGGAGAGAAATAGGATTGGAACAAGTGATTAAGGTAGAAAATAACAGGGAATGAGGTCAGGCAGGTAAACAGGACCAGACTGGCTGAAGGACATTGAAATGATTTTGGTTTTCACTTTGTGAGCAACAGGTGGTCATCCCATGGAGGACTCTGCAGAGAAGTGACATGATCTGATTAGGTTTTAATAGGATCGATCTGGTTGCTGTGTTCAGAATCCACTGAAAGGATGTGCAAGGTGTGGAAGTAGAAAGAGTATTCAAGAAGCTCTGGCAATAATCCAATTAAATCTGATCTTAGAAAAGAGTGATATCAGTGGATGGAGACAGAGGAAGTGGGTGGGTTATGGATATGCAATACTTTAATTTAAAGGGTAGATTCAATAGGATTTCTTCACAGATGGGATAGGGCAGCAATTTTCAACCTTTTTCATCTCATGGCAAACATAAACTAATTACTAAAATTCTGCGGCATGCTGAATAATAAATTTTTTGCCAATCTGACAAAAGGAAAAAAGTATAATTTGATTCATTCACGCCAGATGACTATTGTTCTGTTGGTCATTGTAATTTTTTCACTTGGCAATCTAAGGGAAAAGAGGTCAGTGCCCCTGACTAAATAATCAGGTATTGCATGTTTTAAAAATTCATGCAGCACACCAGTGGGCCTCTTGCAGCACATTGGTCGAAAAATCACTGGGATTGTGGTGGGTGGGAAGGAAAGGTTTTCAATCTACAATTTTTATGTCCAGTAATATTTGCATTTGCTTTTATTATTCTTTAATTTAGGTTCATTAATTCAACAAAAATAAACAAATAAACTAATTAATTAATTAACTAAACAGTACCTATATTCTAAGCAGAATAGAAGGTGCTAAGTCAATCCAATTTGTGTTTCATTTACCAAGACTTCAGGAAAGCCTAACAATGGGACGAATTCGGTTTTAAAAAATGGGTCCCTTAAATATATTCCCTGTGGACAGAGTCTTCTGCATTAGGAAAGCATTTATTCAATGTAAAGAAAAGTTTAAAAAAATTTCTAAAATATAGAACTTAAATCTTACCTGAATATTTGAAGAACGAGAATTCATAGATCCTTGATTATACAAATAAACCATAAAATTATCAGCTAAAAAAAGTCTGAATGTTAAAAAAAAAGAGAGAGAATTGAAAAAGTTATTCTTTTTGAAACATATAAAGCAGCAGCCAGCAAGCTAACAGCCTCAGGCCTAACCTGACCTCCTCTCTGTTTTTGTAAATAAAGTTTTATGGGAACACAGCCGCAGTCATTGACTTCTGCATGGTCAGTGGCTGCTTTCCTGCTATAACAGCGGAGTTGGGTCATGTTGACAGAGACTTATGCTCTCAAAGCCAAAAATATTGATTATCTGGGCTTTTAGAGAAAAAGTTTGCCAACCTCTAATAAAGGTATTTTCTTTTGATATCTATGTAATTTTTATTCAAAGCAATACACATTTACTCAAAATAATTTTCCCATCTTAATGAACCCCTTTGAAGAAAATAAGGAGACAGGAACTACAAGATGTAGGAATATTAGGCTGTCTATTCTTTCACTTCTTCTAAATTTTATTACCATGAACATGTATTTCCTTTATAAGGAAGTAAAAGAGTATTGTGTAAAAGTCATATTAATCTGAACACAGGCGCTAAAGCTACAAAGTTCAACCTTCTCTGGTGCCATATCATTTCAGTTAGGCTTCCTCACCTCAGGCTCACTCCTCAATCCAATGTAACATGACTAGACCACCAGACTCATTTCTGTTGGGAACCCTCCACGAAAACTGATCTCATACAGATTAACGACCTAATGACCCTCTACTGTCAAATCCAACCGGCAGCGGGAAGTCAAGTCAGGCTGCTCCGATGCACTTCATACTGTTGCCCACATTCCCCTTCTTTCAATCATCTGCTCTTCAACGTCAATCACCCCATTTCCTCCTGGTTTTCCTCCTCTCCTTCTACTTCTGTAAATTCCTTCAGTGGATCCTTGCTCCTTCTCTTAAATGTTTCCATGGCATTCATTTGTGGGTTGTTTTTCCTTCTTGCCTTTAATATTTACCCTCATCTCTGTAGATTTATCTGGTTCATTTTTGGTGCTTCATTTATACCTCCATAAAAAGATGCCTTTAAAACCCACACCTCTCTTCCATGTTCTAAGCTAAATCTGCTTGCCAACTAGACATTACTTCTGGGATATCCCACTAGCACCTCATATGAAAATCTCTCCAAAATTGAGCCCATATTTTCCTTGACTCAGATCTGTTCCCCTTCTCCTTCACTGTCCCACTAAATCTCTGCCACCACTCACTATCCAATCTGCTAGCTAATCTTTCTCCTGCCACTTCAGTATTTCTCAAAAAAAAATCCCTTCTACACAATCATAGTTCTGCTTCTCATTGTTTCTCACGTAAGTTATTTGCAATAACATAATTGGTATTATGCTGTCTTAATCATCATGTAGGAAATTTCCCAAGTATACACACACTCTGTCCATACCTCATGCTTCAGTCCCTCTCATTTTCCCTCTTACACACCTGAAAAGTTATCTGTGTCATCATTTACCATATTCTTCCTGTCTGTCCACAGGAAGAGGTTAGCTCTTCTATTAGTCAAGGCCATTCTTTGGCATCTTACACAATAAATCACTTGTTTATACCCCTCTTTAAGAAGCTTCCCCTCAGCCAAAATACTTTGCTTCTTCTTTCTTTGAAAGCATTCTGCCGACTTCTTTCTTCTTTCTCTGCCCAATGTTTTTGGTAAGTTATTTACAGTTACTATTTTTGGTGTCTCACAATTATCCTCTCCTTTATTCCACGTAATCTAGCTTTACATTCAAAATTTAACTGAAACTGTCCTCTTGAAACTCACAAATTACTTCTAAGCCAAGTTTTCACAACTGGGTTTCCATTAGGAATTAAATCTTACAAAATATTATTTCAATTATTTTCTTAATTCTCTGGAAAATGAAACATAGCTAGTAC
The DNA here is from genome assembly GCA_004026545.1 of Mormoops blainvillei. NCBI lineage: Eukaryota > Metazoa > Chordata > Mammalia > Chiroptera > Mormoopidae > Mormoops > Mormoops blainvillei. The sequence continues at coordinate 15,972 of PVJD01007229.1, read as the reverse complement.
TGTTTTCCACAAATTATTCACTAGCTCCCACTCAGCATATGATCTAATTTCTGTATTAAATTCCTTATTAAATATCCCTGATGGTGGGCCTGCCTCCCTGATCAAATTTTAACTAACACAATCAGTTACAGACTTAGTTCTTATTTTGACACCCTCACTTGATTATACAGGGGCAAAAGTAGGTTGACAGCTGTTCACGCATTCCTGTGCTATACTGTAGGCCCGCTTTCGCCCCACCTGTATTGATCTAAACCTGTATTGATCCTGCTGGTTCCACCAACTTAAGATCACACAGATTAATGTTCAGGTGAGTCCCCATTTTTTCTGTTCCCAACCCCCCTATTCACAAAAGGCTGAGGCGTTAGGACCGAAAATTTAATTAATTTACAGAAGAGCATCTGTTCATCTGAGACAACTTAAAATTTAATAACAACTATATTTATTCTTTTAGCAGTTCATTTTTATTATAAGTAAACAAATTCGTATAAATTAAATGAAATCCAAAACTAAAGACAAAAATTACCTTTGCTTCAGGTGCACAATATGTGGTTTCTCATCTATTGGAATAATATAGGATATCTGTTTCTAGAAAATCCAGAAAAACTGGGAGTGAACACAGATACAATAGGATAAGCTAAATGACAATATCATATCCATTAATCCTTCCAAAGAATGCTTAAAATGTCTTGATTAAAACATCTTATTGTGTGTGATTTAAAATCTGCAACAACATATCACAAATTTTAAAGACCAAAGGCAGCCAAACGTTTTTTTAAACGAGTACAACTCTAGCATCCTGAGGCTCCAGTTACATCGATGTATTTGTTTACCAGCAGGTTTCCCAAGCTGGTCCTTCGTATGGGGGACAGTGCTTTCTCACACATCCAGATCTTTTCAGAAGTGTTGGGAATTGGCATCTTGGGGCACTTTCAGTCTAGATTGATATTTGTCACACCCCAGATAAGATGCAGAATACTATATAGTTGCACTTTATGAATGGTAGTTACGTGGAACTGTTCAAGTCATTTTTATAGTTGCGATATACAATGTAACTTAAAGTGCTTCTATCAAATAATCCTCCAGTAAAATGTGTATCGTTTACTGCCCATGATGAGCAAAAACTGAGTATTTATCATTGGACTTATCTGAATGATGAGAATGAGATTCAATGCCCACATCTTAACAGTTCAACAGTTCTGTTACCTCCAGCACCACTGCACCCTGTTAGAGTGGGTCACATGCAGGGAGTGCAAACATCAGGGGTGGTTTATTACCCCGTCTGCCTTGCCCTTAATCTGTTCACAGATGAATACTTGCTACTGACTTTATTTTTTCTTAAGAGTATGGGATAGGGAAATGAAGTGTTTGCTTTTCATTTACTAAATGATTGTGAACTCAAGTTTTTCATCAAAATAAAATTCCATTGTTGTAATGTCTTAAAAATCTTAGCATTTATCTATTATATAATGCATTCTATTTCCACAAAAATAAGCCCAGGATAGGGATTTATTCAGTATTGGAAATCTACATGTAACTGAATTTACTCTCTTCATTCAGAAAGAAGAGCCCCTGCACTGTGTGGTAACATCCACTGAGGTGGCCTCCTTGGGAAGATAAGACAGATCTATATCAGTGAAGCACAGAAATTATTTTAACCATTTCCTAGAAGGTATTGCCTATATTTTTAAACAGAAAATTCTTGAATAAAATTTGGTATTGTTTTTGACTCTAACACCACTATTCTCCAGTTAAAACGTGGATGGCAGTAAGTTATGTCAGTAGGTAGTCCTGAGTGATGAGATTTTTCACCAACAAAAGAGAACATGTGAAAAACAAGAGTTGAAGCATCACGGAAAAAATTTAGTTGAAGAATATAAAAACCAAAAGATACAAACACCAAAACACGGAAAAAGATAAGCCTTCCAGGAACTGTCACAATAAAAAGCAACCAGGAGACTATATAAATCAAAAAATGTAATACAATAAAGCAGACTGCTAAAAGGTCTAATAAGTGGTTGAAAATGAACCAGGAAGGTTAACATCACCAGTGGTAAGTCAGGTTGATGCCATGTATCCCTTGCTATGCATGTGCTGTAATGAGAAGAGCACTTTATCTCTATTGCAATCTTCCCTAAAACTCATAACCTCAGCCTGACCATGAGAAATAGCAGAGCAATCCCAACTGAGGGATGTTCTACAATATATCTGACCAATACTCTTTAAACGTGGGGTGTGGGAGAGCGGTGGCAGGGCGGTGGGGGAATGGAGACAACTTGTACTTGTCTATAGATCATGAAAAATAAGAAAGACTGAGAAAAAGGGCAAAGGAGACTGGGGGAACAAGATGACTAACTGAACTGTAGTATCCTGAATGGAATCCTAAACAGAAAAAGTACATTAGTGGAAAAACTGGTGAAATCAAAATAAAGTTAATAGTACTGTATTAATGTTAATTTCTTAGTTTTGACAAATATGTCAACATGGTTATAAAAGATGGTAACTTTAGGAGAGAGTGAGTGAACATATATGGGAACTCTCTGTAGTGTCTTTGTAATTTTTCTGTAAATCTATTATTATTCCAAATTTTTTTTTAATCTAAACCAGAAATGAATTGAAGAAGTAAAACTGGTCTGTGGCAGATAGAGGGCTGTCCTGATAGGGTGGTTAGATCTTCATCTCTTAGGGTTCGAGGTCCCCAGTTACTTACCAGGTCACATTTGCTGTATGTTCTCATTTACAGTTAAAACTTGCTTGGAAAGTTTAAGGAAAATCCCAGTGGATCACCTGGATGCCAAACACTTGCCTCTGTGCCCTCCCTAATTCAGCGGCACCTCCAGGTCCTCATGATGATCCCAGCAAATTATCCTACCAATATGGCAATTTCTTTTCTCTGAGAACTCGTAGGTGCAGGTAAAGAGTAAGGAAGGAAGCTTTATTTTTAAAAAAGATTCTCCTTAACCTTTTTGGAGAAAATAATTCTCTTCATAAGAATCATTTAGATATCACTCAGATAAGACTCTAATTCTTCTACATTATTTTCTGTATTCGAACTTCTAATAGTTTTACCATGAGGAAATGACAAACATTAAAAAAACAGAAAATTCTAAGAAACATATTTGCCTTTGCCATCAAAACCTTAAATTCCTTATTAGAAGTCATATTGGGAACTTGTATTCATACTATAACAGGATTGATACATTTCATTGCGATATGATAAATATAAGAAATTTCATATAATAATATTCACTGTGAAAAATATATCTTACGTTTTCTACTTCTGAATTATCACTTGTATTTGTTTGAACTTTCTCTGGAAATACAATCTGGACAGATGAATTTCGAGAATCTAAGGAAATAAAATACAGTTAATAACTGCACCTTAAACCTGAATAAATATTTGTTCAGTTTCTTTCATAAGATTCACTTATGCAAATATGAGTTATCACTGTACACTCTGATAAAAAATATTTAAAACAATTTAAAAACAGACACAATAGTTATAAGACATCATGAAAAGCATAGGGGGAAGCATCAACTTACACAAAATTTGCTGTTCCTTAAGAAAGCAGAATAGACCAAAAATAATCAGAGATAAATCTCAAGAAAATTTTCTTGAATTAAAACACTTGAAACAATAGGCTGGAAAGCACACTGTACTACAGTAAAATCCAGTAACAATTAATTAGAACTGAGATTATTCTACTTAAGTTATTGGCTATCTAAGAAAAAGAAATAACCAACGGGCATATAAGCAGAAAGGAAAAAAAAGAAAATCACGTTGGGCACATAGGAAGAAAAGCGGGCTGGCTTGTGAATTTTTTAAAACAGTATTCAATGTTAAAAAACTGAATAACAATGTCTTTTTTAAATCTTCATGAAAGAAGTATGGAACTAGGAATACTTTACCCAGCAAAATTGTTATTGAGACATGGAGGCAAAAGAAAGATGTTTACAAGGAAAAGTGTAAGTAATACAGTTTACATGTGCCTGTCGTGAAAGGCAGATGAACTTCTCCCAATAAAGATAAAAACAGAGTTGAGGAAAAAGGCCTAGTAGTGGCGAGCAATAAATAAACTTAAACAGAGAATAAAAGTTAAAGCAACTGTGGAAACTGTAGTTATTTAATTAAATGCAAATGTTATAAACTGTGATTACATGGAATAATATATACAATAATGACACAAAGTATAGTAGAAGAAGAGGGATATCATAAGTGCATACTGATTTCTTAAACTTTATAGCAATGTGGTAAAAAAATGTGATTAAAGCTGAAAACTAAGTGGTAGAAGAAGAAACATACTGTTTAATTATATAAAGGTACGGAAGAATTAAAACCATAGTTGTGTAAAAAAGAGGAGAGCAGGAGGTAGGAAGAAGCAGTAAGATACTAAATTTCCTAGTCCCAGTGAGGAATCACTAGTTACTGCCTAAATAAAGGATTAAACCTATTATATAAAACAGATTATAAGTATTCCAAATTAAGAGGAGAGAGCATACACAGGGCAGTCAAAAAATAAACTGTCACATTTTTTATGGTAAAAGACTTTTTACCAAAACAAAAGCATGAAATCAATAAAGTGTGACATAAATAAGAAGTATTGAGATCAACAATCTGTTATATCAACAAATGTAAGTAGGAAGAAGTGATCAACTAGAAGAAAAGTCCTCAAATTGGATCCACGAAATGAAAACCCAATTACTCTTGCCTTCTGTGGAATAATGAATACTGGATCTAAGCTAATGTTAATTTTTGAGGACCTAAAAGATGTATGCTTACCAGAAAAAGTCAGGTGATTAAGGTTCAAACCTATGAGTGCACTCATGAGTCTACAAGTTAATCCTATCGCAGTTTGCCCAGTTACGGAACCATGTGTAGAAACAGACAGAATCAGTAGCTTGTGGGATCCCCATCTAGCCTATCTAACCAATAGAATCAGGATTATTATGGTAGGAAGGACCAGAGAGAAACCTCTTAATATCATTTGCACCATCACCAAAAAATTAAACCCAAGGTCTTTCTGAATCCAGAAAAGTATTCCCTCTATGGAATCTAATGAATAAATGAACTATCAAGGAAAACAGAGGCAGACTCAGAGATAGAGAGCAGGCCAACCGCTCTGGGGGGCAGCGAGTGGGTTAGGGGGTGGAGGGATGGAGCTAAAAAGGAAAAGGACTCGTGAACATGGACAACAGTATGGTGATTGCAGGGCGGGGAGGGATGGGTGAGGTGGAAGAGGGTGTAAGGGGAATAAATGGTAATGGAAAAAAATACAGTAAGAAAGTGATTCGATAAAATAAAAAAAAGAAATACAAAAAGGCAGTAATCCCTATTATATTCCCATTTTATTTGTTCGATCTGTGCAAATGAGAAAATAGAGAATGAGTTTTTTTTAAGTTTAGTCAGGTGATGATTGAAATAGCAAATATTGTTCAAAATATGGTCTCTTTAGTGAAGTCAGTCAACAGTGGCATTGGTTCCTGTATGCAACCATGGAGAGGAAAGGGTGCTCTTTTCTCTGCCCCACTAAGCAGAGAACTACCGCAGCAAGTTTGCATCATCACTTGGCAGTGACGGCATTATACCTTCGCCAGCCACACTGCCTCAGGCCTTTGTCATCTCTGGTTCTCCTTCCACCTGGACTCTAAGTGTACTACACTCTGTGGCAGATAGAATAATCCTGTCCTAATCCAAATACCCCATGAATATGCTACATTACATGGCAGATTGTAATTGACAATTAATGTTGCTGATCAGTTGACCTTAAAACACAGAGATTATCCTGGATTCATTGTGGTCTTAATTTAATCTTCTTCTCAACTCCATGAACAAGAGCTAATCGACCCAATTTAATAGAAGAAAGGCCAAGAAATGTAGGCAAAAACATAGATACTCAGTGAACACTAGGGGTTTGTCACATAAAACGGGGAAAATATGTTTACAACAAAAAGTAGAAGGTGGGGGGACAGAAAAGAGAACCAGAGAGGCAGCAGTGTGAAAAGAAAGCAGCCCAACACTCTTCGCTTTAAAGATGGAGGGAAGGAGACACAAGCCAAGGAATGCAAGCAGCCATCAGAATTTGGAAAAGGGAAGAAACAGATCATGTATCACAGCCTCCAGAAGGAATAGAACAATGCCAACCCCTTGATTTTAGCCCAGTGAGGCCCATTTTACAGAACTGTAAGATAATAAATTTGTTGTAGCAACAACAGAAAATTAATATAACGTCTAAGAGGAAATCATTCTGGAGACCATATTCAAAATATCATGCCTACGAGACCTGAACTAGCAGGTGTATTAGACACCTTGGTTAGAAACAGGTGTGCCAAAGTCTTGATTAAACACACACGTACAACATGCACAAGAAAAATCCATCTATAATCTCGAGCGACTGGAAAATAACCGCCATAATAAATGGCAAGAGGCATTTGGACTCTGGAGGCAACATACGTAACATATGGCTGTGTTGCTCTGACCATCTGACTGAAAGATCACAGGCTGCCAGCTCTGTGAGATGCCAGAGTAAAAGAAAACTCAGCGGACTGAGGCTTCTGTGCAAGCAGCTCCGGAGTCTTTCGTTTGTGGCCAGGCAAAACTGCAGTGCACTGAGGACCTGTGACAGATGTAAGTTAGAGCAGAGCCTGTGTTGGCCCCACCAGGAGAGCCTCAGTGAAGGCTCCTGAGGTTTTGAAGCAAAGACATACCCTCGCTGGCAAATGTTGTGGTTTGAATGACGATTCATCCCACCCCCAACAAAGGATATGTCCACTCAGAACCTGTGGATGCAACCTTATTTGGAAAAAAGAATCTTTGAAAGGTGTAATTAGCTAAAGATTTGAGGTGACACCGTTCCGGACTCGGGTGGACCCTAAATCCAATGACATGTGTCCTATAGGTAAGAGGAGGGAAGAAACAGAGGAGACAGCGATATGAAGACAGAGTCAGATATTGGAATAATATGTCTACAAGAAATGCTAAGGATTTCTGGTAGCCATCAGAATCTAGGAAAGAGGAATGAAAGAGATTATTTGTCATAATTTCCGAAAGAAGTCAGGATCTGGATTTTGGATTTCTGGCCTCCAGAATTATAAGGGAATAAATTTCTATAGTTTATGGTATACTTTGTCATGGCAGTCACAAGATATTAATATAAGTATATAACTAAATTTATTTTATGTAAGTTTCTAGCTCACAGCTGGGCTCTGATAGAGGCTAAAATTCAGACCATGTGACGCTACAGGATCTTGCAATCTGAGCTTCTCTTCAAAGAGTGGCATAATCAGACACTGCTGGTTCTTAAGGTCACTGTGCATCAGAAAAGATGGAAGAGGGAGATATACACTTAATTGCCTTGATCCAAAATTGACACATCTCTTCTTCTCAACCCCATGAGCAAGAGCTAATTGACCCAATTTCATAGAAAAAAGGCCAAGAAATGTAGGCAAAAGCATAGATACTCAGTGAGCACTAAGGGCTTTATCACAAAAAATGGGGGAAATATGTTTACAACAAATATTAATCAAAGGGAAGTTGATGTAGTTATGTTAACATTAGCACCAACAGAATTTAAGGGTTGAAAGCATTATTAGGAATAAATAATGGCAGGACACAGTTAATAAAAAGATGCCAAATTAAATTTTAAAAAGATGAAACCCTATCTCATAGCATATACAAAAATTAACTCAAAAATGGATCAATGAAGACTGTTCCAAGTTGGTACCACTGACCTGCACCTGGTCTCCTGCAGCTAATCCCAGCTGTCCACTGCTGGGCTCTGGAATGCCCATGGACCTCGGAAAGTGGTCCGGGCCTTTGAGCCTGCAGGAAATGAACAAGACAGCACAGCACCCACCGCAGGTCAAATACGGTGGGGCAGAGGTTGACGAGCTGGGCAAAATGCTGATACCTACCCAGGTTAAAAACCAGCCCGCCAGTATTGCATGGGATGGCCTTGATCCAGGCAAACTCTTATGCCTTGGTCTTGGCACACCCAGATGCTCCTAGCAGGACCCCAAATACAGGCAATGGCACCATTTACTGGTGGTCCAATTATGTGGGCTCTGGGCCTTGCGAGGGCATGGGCCTCCCAAGGGAATAAGCCTTCACCTCTGCGTCTGTCTGGTTTACAAGTACGACGGGCTGCTGATGCATGAAGAACTCATTCTCGGCAACAAACCTGGAGACCTCCGTGGAAAATTCAAGATGTCATCTTTCTGCAAAGAGTAGGAGTTCGGGTCCCCACTGGCTGGCACGTGTTATGAGGCAGAATGGGGTGACTATGCCCAAGCTCTAGGAGCCGCTCTCTGGGAAGCAGCGGAAAGGCAGGAGACAGAAATCACCCCGGGAGCCCCAAGCAGTGTTCTCAAGTTCAGTGACACACGTAGATTTCTCCTCTTCCTTGTTCCCATTCTCGCAGGCAAGACCTGAGCAGATGGGGGTTTAGGGTGACCTTTCCTTCTATCTATCCTTTATATTGTACAGGGTCACGCACCCTGTTTTACGTTGTAATAAAATTTTTAACTCCACTTTGGGGAATATTTTGGTACTATGATGGGGTCATCGGTTATTAATATAAGAATAGAAACCCATAATTTAAAGAAGAAATTGGGGTAAGAAGAACAGGTCTATAATAATAGAGCAGAGCATGAAAAAAATGTTTAAGGGAGGTTAAAAGAAAAAAGAAAACAACATGACCCACTGCACCTGCCTTTGTGAGCCCAAGTCCAGAACTGTGCATGGCAGCACCTTCTGAGACGTGTTTTCACAGACCTGTCTTCACCAGGCAACAAGAAGCTGGCATGTCCACTAACCCCCAATACGGGTACATCTCCCTAGGTGTCAATATCCCATTCTGGCTCCTTTTTTTTTAACCCTCACCCAAAGACATGCTTATTGATTTTTCAGAGAGAGGGGAAGAGAGGGAGAGAGAGAGGAAGAGAAACATGATATGAGAGAGAAACATCAATTGGTTGCCTCTTGTAATTGCCCCAACAGGGACAGAGCCCACAACCTAGGCATATGCCCTGGCCAGAATCAAACCCATGAACTTCCTTGATGTTAACATAATGAGAACGGTTTGCATGACATCAATGTAATCTAGCAGCCAAGGAGAGTGGACTGGAATGTGGATGCATGAACAATGTGGATTTCACTGTACCAGTTAGTGGGGGCGGTGAACATGTGTACTGTGTGGCCCATTGCATTCAAAATGGCTGAGTAGAGCAATGAATCTGCACCAAATTTTGCATTAGCTTGAACATTCCTCTGTGGACACTATTCAGGTGATTCAGAAGGCTGCAACTATGGGCAACTGGTGATTGGTAGTTTCATTATAACAACGAGCCCACTCATGCATCACATCTCATAACATGGTGAAACATCAAATCACCCAGGTGACTCAGCCCCCTACAGGTCAGATTTGGCACCCTGAAACTTCTGGCTTTTCCCAAACCTAAAATCACCTTTGAAAGGGAAGAGATTTCATATTCTCAGTGAGATTCAGGGAAATACAATGGAGCAGCTGATGGCAAATGGGAGAACTGTATGAGGTCCTAACGTGCCTATTTTGAACGGGACTGAGGCGTCACTGTCCCATGTACAATGTTTCTTGTATCTTGTGTCTTCTTCAATAAATGTCTCTATTTTTCATAGCACATGACTGGATACCTTCTGGACAGACTTTGTATATTGTCTTAGTGCCAGGGATTAATTGAGGTTTTAGAGAAAAACAGCCAACTAGCCTAGCAGTGTTTTCATAGCACACTCCTGGGAAATGAAGACCTGCCCCAAAACAACTTCATCCTGGAGATTTTGTCCACTGGAAAAGACATCTCCATAAGGATGTTCTACAACCCAGTGGAAAGAACTTTACCAAGTACTTTTAACTAATCCTATGCGGCAGAAATGAAAGGCATTGAATCCTGAATTCATGTTCCTCATTTAAAGAAAGTTCCAACACCTACATGGCAACCTGCCCCTGTTGGAGACCTAAAGCTCAAATTTTCCAAGGAGCAGAAGCAGCAGACGCCATCTGAATAGATCCCTTTCCTATGCTTCTAGATCAGGCTGATATAAGCTCATGTTTTTTCCTCTGGACAATTTGTCAGAAGAACTCTTCTATCCACTTTTCTACATGCTAAAAGTGCATGGCAATATGCAACTTATGGTGGTAAGAGCTTATGATTCAGAAAAACTGCTACTCTTATATTCTTACATGTTGTTCTTATAACTTCTAGCTCATCTACTGTTTTATTTCACTGAGGACTCACATGTTAGCTAGTATACCAGCCACCTTTCTTGAGTTTTTACCATGGCTCCTCTTAATAGAGATACTTTTAGCTCTTGATATGGCCTCTTTCAGTGTACCCATCATGCTAAAAATTACACTTTATTACACCCTTTTGTTCCTGCCCTACAGAAGCTTTCTGAATCTGCCTTTCAGAAGTTTTCTGAAATCTCACTGGCTCTTGGATCTGCGCTACAGCAAACCGTGCTCTTGAGGTTCCTGAGTTGGTGGCCCGATCTCTATCCCTAAAGGGATGAAAAAGCTTGACTGGCAAGGTTCTCTTCGCTTCTATGAAACACATATTGCCTCCCCTGTGGAAAACATGCCCCAGAAATAACTACCTTCCATTAGGACCTCCTTGCTCATACAGGCACATAACCCTTCCTCAGATTTAGACATGGACTACTACCTTTCCTTATGTTTTGAAAATATGAATGGTACTGGTAAAACATTAGGTTATCTTCCATTAGATGCCTATAACTATATGCTCTTATGTGATTCAAAAGTGAGTTCATGTGCTGTTGGAGTCTGTATGACTACAATGTAACCTCTCATAAAATGTCCCTTTGGGAGAGCAATGAGATCTGCAATGGAACTGGATATTGGGAATAAGATGTGCATCCCTGGAATAAAACAATGTGGGGAATGGTGGGAACTAAATTCTACCTACCTCTTTCCTGGCAGTTCCCCACTTCTGAGTCAAAATTTGACTCACAATAATCAAACTTATTTGTTGCTTCAAATGTTATTTTGTATTTCAGGGCAAATTATTACTGTATGCAAGACATTTTTATGTTGAAACAAATGATAGCTGAGGAAGGTCAGTTTTTTTAGTGCTTTTGAGTGCAAGAAATTTTGAGGCAGTTTGGTGACGTGCATGGCAAGCGCACAAGAAAGGCCAAACCCAAATTCAGAGAGTAAGGGATTTGTCCTTGAGTTTTTTAATGTCTTCTCTCACGTGTCACTTCTAAGGCCGGAAGTCCAAGCGCAGCCCAGCTGCCAGGGTGGCAGGACAAAACCGAAAAGCAGGTAAGGTCCCGGCTTTTTAATGGGGTTGGACCCCAGTTTGACTTGGACGGAAAGCTGGTGTGCGTTGAAAGAAGAAAACCCTTCCTCCGCCCCAGAGGAACAGGGTCTCGATGGCTTACCGGGTCTGGACGCTAGCAAACCACAGAGACCAGCAAACAGCATCATCAAGCGGAACATGCTGAGTGTCGTCGGCCCCAGCGAGCACTGAGCATGCAGCCGTTGCTTCGGCAGCCGCCGCACCCGCCGGCCGGGGGCGCGCGGATCCAGAGGGGCCCCTCTTGCGCGCTCGGGAGCGACGCTCTCGCGAGGCCGCGGCGCCTGGTGTTCTGCGCCCTGCACGCGTGCCGCGTTCATATCAGCCCGCCCCTGAACCCAATCCCGCTCCCTTCCGCAAGGCCCGCCCTGCCCGGCGGCCTGCTGCTCCTCCGGTTATCCCACGCAGCCTCCCCGTCCGGATGGTGGTCCCGCAAAGCTGTCCCCTGCTGTTGATTGGACGGACCTAGAATAGCTACCGCGTTCATTGAGCGCTGTTTTGTATCAGACACATCTAGGTGCTTTAAAAGACGAACGTCTATTACTTCCTGAATTTAAAACTATGGACTAGATGACTGGATAAAAGAAGATGTGGTAAATATACAATGCACTACTATTCGGCCATAAGAAAAGAGAGAATATTGCCATTTGTGACAACATGGATTGACCTTAAGAATATCATAGTAAGCGAAGTAAGTCAGACACAAGTTAACGACCATGATTCCACTAATGTGAGATATAAAACTGAAAACAACAAAAAAACAAGAAAAACATACAAAAAACTTAACACAGACAACAGTATGGTGGTTACCAGAGGGAAGGGGTGTGGGAGGGTAGTAAGAGATAAAGGGGGTCAAATATATGATAATAGAAGATTTGACTCTGGGTGGTGAGCACACAATGCAATATACAGATGATGTATCACAGAATACACTTGAAACCTATACAATCTTATTAGCCATTGTCACCCCAATAAATTTAATGTTTTAAAAATGGAAATGAGAAAAATATGCAAACACAGGCACATGAACACACACAAACACACACTCGCACACACAAATATACATATATTTACTACAGCTAGGTTTCCAAAACAACAAAAAAACAAAACAACCCTAGCTGGATGGTTTCTTAAAAAAAATTAGATTCCAAGAATGGAGAAAGTGAGTAGATTTTGATATCTTTGGAAACAGCCTGCTACGTGTTTGCTTGTTTTTTTCTACCTATCCAAGTGCACTTTCTAACCAGACTTTGTCTGTTTCCTCCAATCAATCTGGTTCTCCACAGGGCCTTGGATAAAATTCATGTGATGTCATTCTCTTGTTCAGTAACTTCTCAGTACAATGAGTATTCACTCATTTGAACAGTGAATGAAATGGACAAGATTCTTGCCCATACAGTAGGTATGTTCAAGTGGAAAATTCTAGCCCAAACAGTGTTCAACATTTTCTATATTCAAACCCAGGCTGCCACCAATTTTCTCCCACCCCTAATGCTTTGGCCACCTTGACCTCTGGTCTTTCCTGAATGAACATTGCCTTATTCCCTTGGACCGCAATGCCTCCTCCTGGCCAGCCTTACCCCGTCTCCACCTACATGCACTACCTTTTAATTCTTTTCAAATCCCAAAGAATGAATACTCATACTAATTAGCAGAAAAGCAGACACAAAATAAAAGGTGGGGTGGGGGGAGTGGGGTTACACCAGAAAAGGTCACTTAGGGAATCACCACATCTACACTGACATTTCAGATGCAATTTTATGGATGCAGAGGGTTTCAACAGGACAATCTAAATACAAAAAGAATAGCATGAGCTAAAACAAAGCAAAATATATATATACACCTAGCATATATCAACAGGCACAGCCAAAGCTTCGCTAATACTGCTTTTAGACAGTAGTTGAGACAAAAATCTGGTCTTGTTTCACAGCATAAGAATTACAGTAAATGCTTAGATTTGTCAATTTTGAATAAATTTCTAGTTCTTTGTTTTTTTCCATCTCCTCAACCTTTAAGAAAGCTTTAATAGAGCAGACTTTATATTAATCTTACGAGTGTATATGGCTCTCTCCATTACAGTATGCAATTCCATCCAGAACGTACATATCACACTACCAAATATATTACCTGCAAGATGGCAGAATTTCAGTAAACACTTATGAAATTCAATAAAATCTGATTTGTGTTCGGAAAACTTGCACTGTGCTTTGCTATATTGCTAGAGCTTGATAGGAAGGAAAAATGCAATACGCTGAACAAGGTAAGTTTGTGAACATACAGTCAAACAGTTATACCAAAATTACATATAATTTACCCTCGATTATTAAGACATCTTCAGCAGATGGCAAGGAAACCCTTTAATATTCTCAAAGTTTGAAGTGGCACTTATGTCCATAAAATTTAACAGTTTTTAACAGCAATCCAAGATAAATCAAAGACAAACTGAAGTTAAAAGTATATAAATTTGTAAATATATACATGAAAGTAAAAGAATTTGAACTGATTGAACAGTATTTTAGAAAAACTTTCTAAATATTTAAAGGTTCAAGGAATCATTCTGAGAAAAGTTTTAAATTACATAGTTAATATAATACCAACTAAAATTCCAGTGATATGAATTACAATTGCAAAAAATGAGACGAATGAAAGACAAATATTTTAGTCTTATATGAATTCATTTAGGAATATAAATTGAGATAAAAGATTCTTCACTTGGGATTATTTATAATTTTTAATGTATACCTGATTGTTAAAATAATGTACCATCTTCAGAGAACTGAAATGTCTGTCTTCTTCAAAACTAATGTTTTCCTTTAATAACAAAAAGCCATCGTGTACAATTTGGCAGAAGTCTAAAAAACTTAGTGAAATATCTGTAAAAGTTTGACTAGTATAGTAGTTTTGCCCAGTATAATCTTTTAATTAATAAGGTTGTAAATAGCTAAATAGGAAGTTACTAGGCAACACAAACCAGAATTTCAAGTATTTTATTTATTGTAAATGTTATATTTGCATATGTATATATACACAAACCAAAGATTTTGGAAAAACTAATGAAATTCAGTTAATAAACCTATTATTAAACTTTATTATGAAAGGTTATGTAAAATTTTTAAGTGCTTAAAATTTTACTAATCCATACCATTTCTTCCATAGTAAAATTCATTTTTAACACAGTTGGGATGATACCTCACAGACACTACACAATTTTTTTGTACTTATCTAAGAAAGCCTTTTCTTCCTTCCTCTCTCCAATCTAATTTATTTGAAAAAGTGTCAATAGAGACATGTTCCAGCACACCTTAGTAAATGTAAACATTCTAAATTATATTAATAGCAAGCTTTGAAGTTTCAGATTTTAAATTTAATTAAAGTGCTCATGAAATTCTCAAGTGGTTTTATAACAGCTCCACTGGTTGAAGATATAATTGCTCCCGCTTTATTATAGCCATGAATCAACAGCATATCTGATTAGTTCTATTAAATACTTCGTACCTGAAAGTTTACACTTTATTAAAATAATGCTATTGTAAAAGGATGTCATGTTTTAACATGATTCACAATAGAATTCTATTATTAAATTAACTTTTCTAATATTCATTATCCATAGATAGATCCATAGAATCTATTATCCATAGAATCCACAGAATCATTTATCCATAGAACGATCATAAAAATAAAAGATAACTGTGTGTGAATACACACATATACACTTTTAGTGTATTTTGTACTTAAAAAGTAATATTATAACATCTTAATTGTGGGTTTTGTGCATTCTTTTGAAGACAGAACAAACGTTTATTCAAGGTCCTAGCATATGACAATTATTAGTCTGTGCAAGATGAAAAATATTAGATATTATTGGCAGTTAATCAGTCGGTTTTCACAGGTATTAGATTATCACATGTTCAACCTGAAACTACATTAATGATAACTAAGGTCAAAATTCATAGTTACATTTAAGCACATAATAACAAATCTTAAACCAATACAGTTAATTTGAGAATCATTACAGTAACATGTTCAAAATAACAATCCATGTTAGGTGCATTAACTTCACAGATGACTGAATAAGACTTATTCAGTGATGGAAATGAAAATGTTATTCTAAATTCCCTGACTTCATTGAATTTCTTGTACTTCTCAATTCCCACTATTCATTTTCTGGTTTTCTGTGTTAGTAAAGTTTGTTTTGCGGTGTTTTGCTTTCATTCATAGTTGCAGCAGGAGGAAAGGGGTTTCAAGAAAATATCAAGAAAAAAAAAGTATTAGCTCAGTTCCCTGAAGACATCGGCAAAAGGAAGGGTGAAACCATCAGGTGAGGGAATTATATAAAGGAGGCGCAGGGGCAGGGCGAGCAGGAGTTAGGTGTCCCTGAGATGGCGTTTTCGGCTGTGGCGGAGGTGGCCTGTGAGAAGAAAAACACAGTCAATCCTGTGTCCAACCGAATGAAATGATGCCGCATCCACCACAAACCCACGTATCACCATCCTTAACATGGCTAACAATTCTTGGGGGGACATTATACTCTGAGATTATTACTAATGTGATGTGCAGTGGTTCAAGGGCTCCAAACAGAGTCTAAATGGAGGACCTACATGACATTAATGCTATTATATAATCCAC
>PVJD01007228.1:0-87217 GCA_004026545.1 Mormoops blainvillei | reverse complement strand
AGTGTGCAAGCTGTATGGGAATCGAAGGCTATCAATGCATAGTTATTGGAAGAGCATGTTCTATCACAGTCACATGTGAAAGGCAGAAAAAATATGCAAAGTCAAAAAAAAAAAGGTCTCTGGGAGATTCAAATCATACATTGAAAATAAACTCTCTAGGCGTGCACTGAGGAAGGAGACACGCGGCGAAGCAGGGGAGTGTCTCTTCATGTCTCTTGCTTGTGCTGTAAGGCAGTTAGGAGCTCAAGTTCCAGCCTGGAGGAGGTGGAGAGTTAGCCAACCCTCTCCCTCCCCGTTACCCAGCCCCCTTCTGTTCCTCTCTCACCAAACCAAGGGATGAAAACTAAGACAAGGGCAGGATCGAAGGCCAATCTGTGATAAATCCAACCTGAGCTCACCATTAAAGTTATTAACCTTAGAAAGAACTGGAAACTGGGAACATTTTCTCTGGCTTCACTAGCACAGGAAAAATGAAACTGGCCACGAAACAGAAGCACCATGTCAATTGCTTCAAGTTCACTCACATTTTACATTTCACACACCATTTCCATTCCCGGCCTCTCTCCACCAAATGAAAAAGGCGGAGGTGCCCTTCGGGGCTTAGCAGGACGGCGGCCTCTCCTGGAAGCGCCTCTCTCTGTCGTTGCCCCTCTTCCCTTTTTTTCCTCACTCGGTGGTGAGAAGTCTTTATGCCAGCTGAAGCCATCTCTGGCTCCGTGACACCCCTGCCCTACCTGAGCATCGAGAAATCTCACAGGTTCTTCCATCGACGAAAAGAGCAACGACCCTACAGTAGAGCCCTACTTCGTTTTTTCAGATCTCTTTGCATCCTCTGCAGAGCCTGGTCTTCAGCTGCAGTCGCTCATCTTAATCAGTGGGTGTTAACCTGCAACACTGGTTTCCTTCAGCAGGCACTCGAACAGGACTTGACACATAATGTTAATGTTTATTGAGGAACTTCTCTTTCCAGGCTGTTACAGGCTGAATTGTATGCCCCCAATATGAATGTTGCTGCCCTCCCAAAATCCATATGTTGGAATCCCAATCCCCAGTATCTCAGAATATAATGGTATTTAGAGATAGGACATTGAAATGGGGTGATTAAGTTAAAATGAGGCTGTTAGCGCAGGCCCTAAATTCAGGCACTTAAGAAGACACTAGAGTATGAATGCAGAAAGGAAAGACCATGAAAAGAGATAACAGGAGGGTGTTCGTTTCCAAGTCAAGCAGAGAGACCTCAAAGAAAACCAACCAGACTGGCGTCTTGATTTTGATCTTCCAGCCCCCAGAGTTGTGAGAAAATTAATTTCTGTTGTTTTAACCACCCAGTCTAATACACAGGCAGCGTTCCGAAGAAGTTATGTCTATAATTTATTCTTACAACAGCCTATGTGAATATGAAGCAAGAAGGACATTCTTAATATGTTTTGTGCAGAAAAGGAAACTAGAGTCCACGGCAGTTTTAAAAAAAAGGAAGTTAAAAAGAAAAATTAGGTGACAAGGGATGGAGCTGGAATTTGAACACCCTCTCTCTGCCTCCCCGAGCCACTTACTGAACCACTACACTCTACTCTCCTTCTACTCCCAGTGGAGCCTTTACTTTAGCACGGATGCTTCTCTTGCAATCTTTAACAAAGAAAGAAAAATTTCTTTTTATTCAGTTGAAGGCATGGATTATGGTGTCTGGAAATTAATAAATAAAGGAGCTCTTCTGCTCCCTTACTTTATTTTTAAATTCCCTGAAGATGAGTTTATCAGCTAAGAGTCTTAATATTGCAAGATAAATCCCCACACAAACTGACCCGAATTTTTTTTAAAGGTGGGATACCCCTGGTTGTTTCGAGCTCTTCCTCGGGGAAGCAAAATGGCTGCCATGATTCCAGACCTCGTGTCTTTACGCCATAACCTTCAGTGATGAGAACATGTCTTTTGGCTTTTTTTCCCCCCTAGAATCCTCAGTAAAAATCCCTTTCCAGTATTTTGACCTTCAGTTTTACATTCATGGCTAGAACCCTGGAGCCAGGGGTATAAAATAGAGTAATTTGTTTAAGACAATTAGGTCCTCACCCAAATGGCAGATCTGAGGGTCTCGGGATGGAACTAGGAGAGACTTCCCCAAGCCTTGTTAGAGGTTACCAGGGGCTGGGAGGGAGGGGGGGCGCGGATGAGGTATTATTATTTAATGACTATAGAGTTTCTGTTTGGAATGATGAAAAAGTTATGGAAATAAATGTTGGCAGTGGTGTTTAACATTGTGAATGAAGCTAATGCCACTAAATTGTACATTTGAAATGACAAATTTTATGTTACATACCTGCCATGAAAATTAATTTAAAAAGTAAAATTTAAAAAAATTTTTAAATGTTCTGAACACATTTCACTTCCATGCCAGCTGAGGCAAGTATTTTATTCTCAAATTGTCCCTTTACCATTGAAAATTACCCTTGGGAGAGCGCTCCCTAGTTCCGGAACCAATGCCAGGACCAACGGACATAAAAGGAACCTGCCAAATGTCGAGAGAATGATGTTCAGATTGTACTGAACGCTGACTTGTGACAGGGCTCAGGGGCGACAGGGTTATTCATGGGAGCCGAGCATCCTTATCTTAGACTGCCAGAGATTTCACACAGGGAGATAATCAAGGTCAAATCACTTATGGGTGGTTTAAATGGGGGAAAAAAGGGGGTGTGTGTGCTTAAATGAATATTTTCTAGTGGCATTTTCAATGTATGGCGAGGAAGGAACAAGTTCTACCAGAGGAGAGCTAGAAACGGAAACCGAGCAGTGGCATCTTTGTTTTCCCTTGTGACTATTGTGCAGTTAGGCACATACCGAGAAATCACAGCGAAATCTTTGGGGGAGCAGGGAGTCCTCTCCTTCTGACAGCTTCAACGAAGGAGGGCCGCTTGCTTTGTGACAAAAAGCCACTCGGTTGCATCATCTCCCTAGCAAGCGGGGAAACCAGGTCCAAGGCAGCCATCTAGCTACAAGGTGAGTAGTTCACACTGACTTGATGTTTTGAGTAACCGTTGTTTAAAAACAATGGATTTGCATCCCCTGTGCCCAGAGTCAACTTCAGAATGATTTTATCATGCGTGCCCGTGCGCAGCTAAGCCGGATAATGTGGGCCATGACAGAGTGAAGCAGAAAAGGAACAAATTTGCATGTTACTGCGTTGCAAGAGCCCTTTGATTGTCCGAGAGGCCAATGACGCTATCAGGCGCAGGCGGACCCCGCACCCGCGGCGCCCGCTCCCTGTTCGCAGGTGACGGCGCGCGGCTTAGAGTCTGCACGCGATCAGAGCGCTGGGGCTGTCGCAAGAAGTGTTAAAGACTCAGCGTAGCCTGCGTCTTCATAAGAGGGCGTCGCTGTGGAGAGAAATGAACAGAACGAACGAAAACGACCTTGAGTTCTGTAAAATATTACACGCCTCGGAATTGTAAACGGCCTGCGATGAAAAGAAAATGTGCTGCTCAAGGGAGTCTCGGAGCTGAAAAGGCTGGGAGTTGTTCGCTTGCCACAGTTGAGGGAGAGAAAAAGGTTCACTAGATAACTGCACAGATTATACTTAGGTCACTTTTCCGTTGTCAAGGCTGATCGCTGGCTTGCATACAGAGGTCTGTGACTTAAAGCAGCGACGCATGCATTTTAGCTGAGCGTGCCTCCTTGGTGTGAAACGCAAGGCTTGGAAATACACGGGGTTTTTTGGTTTTGTTTTTGGTATTTTTTGGCTTTTTTTTTTAGAAGAAAGCGTTGGTTAGTGGCATAGTCAGGACAAAACTTGCTTTCTAAAGAAACAAAGAAAAATATCGAAGATGAGACTTTAAGTAGAAACAAATAATAAAGTTGCTGCTTTGGCAATGAAGTTTTCAGCAAAGCATTCCGTGTAGTAACATACTTATCAGCAGGGAGAAAATGAATGACCCTGCCCCAGGGACGGCTGCTTCTTCTGGCAGTGTCCTAAGTGTTTTGGATCTGACGCCCCAGCTTCCGGTTTTTGTTTTGGGGCTTTTTCTTTTTTCTTTTCTTTTTTCTATTCTCCATAAGAACAGCCACTGTCACCATGCCTGGAACGCCCACTAACAGAGAACCACAAGACAAAGAGAATTTATAGGGAGAGCCAGCTGGAAAGTTGGACCCCCTATTTTTTCACTTAAGCAAAGCTTCTCAGAATAAGCAAATAAATGACCTGCCCCTGCCTCTCGCCTTTAATCTTTACCCGGGTGTATGTACTAGAAGGAAAAGCTTTAACAAAACTAGCTAGATACCATGTTTTCTTTATTATTTGAGTCCCTTTTTCAGTCTCTGTAAGCCACCATGGGCACCCAAGTAAACAGCTGCTCGTGGCGCCATCAGGCCAAAAGCCGCTGGTGAAAAGTGAATTTTGCACAGTGAAGACCGTTATCCCACCCTGCTCACCCCCACTCCCATATTCAGGTATTTGTATCCGGTTTCAAATCACTGATCCAGTAATCTTTCTGAAAACTTTTTCACAAATTCACCAGCTTCTCAATAACAGTTTTTAATTGGAAAAAAAAAAAAAGTCTCCAGCTGCAGTACATTCATATAAATGGTATTTATCTAAATTATAACCTGTGTGTATTTCACAAGCATATAAGAGTTTTGCCCAAATTTCCCACACACCACCCCCCACCCCACCCCACCCCACCCTGCCGCAAATTGTTTCTGGCTTGCTGGTGAACATCTAAGATTTCAAAACATATTAAAAAGGAAATTCTAAGGGCCTTCAGTATATGACTGCCTTGCCTGCACAGGAAATCATTTCCTTCTAAGTCTTGTGCTTCCTCTGTTCTGATTTCTGCATTCATGGTTAATCTTCCAACATTTGGGGGTTTTTCACTGAGCCAGGCAATTAACCGCAGTGGTGAAAGGAGCCTTCGGAACTTTACCACATTGTGCAATGCTCTAAGAAAACACAAGAGGGCAGGTTTTGCCTTGTTGTAAACCCAATTCAGCTGCACCATTCATCAGGAAAGTCATTGTGCTAATTACACATTCAGAAAGGCCGCGTGACGCGCACAGTGAGTGGGTAATCGGAGTATGTACTCTGGCAGGAAGCCTCTGGCTCTTTAATAAGGAAGAACAAGTTTAAGCCTTTCTATGAGGCGTTATTTACAACTCAGAGAACAATTATATCGGGGAGACACTGGGATAGTTTTAGTTTACGTTTATACACCTCCAACGGAGCAGAGAGTGAGTGGCTAGAAGAAGAAAGGACCAAGTTCGGTGGTATTATATCCAAGAAGTCTAACTTGAATCAAGGCGGCAAATAACACCAGTGCCTTAATGATTTCTGCCAAATAGATGAAGTCTTGGTGAAAATATGTGGAGCGTACCGGCCTGGAGCAGGAACCTGGTGGCTTGGTTTGCTTTGTTCACTTTTTAGAAGACTCTAACTTATCCAATTGCTCACAATTTTCTTCTGTTGTTTTCAGGATTTCTTTAAACTACCTGCAAAAGCATAATTAACTCACAAGCTTTATTTTCAGCTTGCACTGTCATTGTAGCTCAAGTCAAAATATCATATCACCTTTGGAGGATTTCTAGAGAAACTCTTGGGCCCATGCAGGTAACAAAGGCACTGGTTTGCCCGGCTAAATAGTTTGCCCATTCAGTTCTTCCACTGAAACAAGGCTCTTCAGGTATCAGGTAGTGGAGGGCCCTAAAATGACACTGTGAGGTCCTAACTTCCTATCTTAGTCCCTACTAGTGGTCGAATGAAGGCCTACTATGCTGGGGAAAAGACAGTCCCAAGAAGACAATGTAGCTGAAAAAGTGTATCCTTGTATTAGGTCTCTTGAAGTAAAATTCCGCTTACCCTATGCCCAACTCAGAATCTGAAATACAGGTTATTTCCTAGTGCAAGTTCTACTTTGAGATTAATGGATTCATTCAAAAGCATTAACAGACCAGACCATTCGGGATGAGCAAGGTATGGTAGACACGGAGGAGTTCCACCTCGGGTTCTGCCACTGCACTGAGGAGAGTAGTTCTCTCCCCGTGGAGGGTGAATTGGCTCTTTCATGTGCCTGTGTCAAGTAACCGCCACCACGTTCTGAGTCCTTCCAGTGCTTTGGTACGACAACGTTGGAGCTGTACAGAGAGGTGCACAGCCCAACCTCCGGGAGCTTCAAGTCTAGATGTATGAACAAACGGGACATAGCTATTACTTCCTTGGTTCTAATGACCTTATTCTTTATCTTCAGCAAGTTGATTGACCTGCAAAGTTTTCCGGGAGGGTCCGGGAGGTGGCTGCTGTGGGTCCCCCTCCCTCCTGGTCAGTGGCTAGAAGTAGACATTCTACCACACTCCTACCCCAGCCTCGGGCTTTAGGCTGTGGGGAGGGACGTCAATAGTAACTCTTCACCTGGGGAAAGGGTGGTGTCTCATTTTTCCTACCTACATAATAGAGAGCCAGGAAACAGCAATTGTTTAGAAACTCACAAATAGAAACATCAGTTTAAGAACTTACTTACAAAGTGAAGTTGCTATTGTATACTTTATATTTATTTTCAAAAGTGAAGTAGTTCTGTATTATATGTACTTATGTTGATTGATAAATAGGTACTCCCAGACTAAAAGACAATAGCCTGCAACAAATGACCAATAATCTGCAAAACAACATTTTTATTTTCCTCTTTAATAAGTTTTCTTCCTGTTAATGTGAGATTAAAATTATTCATTGGGATTAATATAATTAACAGTGTTAAATTCTAAGCAAGACACAAATTAATGTCAAAGAATTTTAAGAGTTAGAAAAGAACTCAATTCACAAAGGAAAAATGTTATTAGATTTTGTTTCACTTCTGTGCGTTAGATTTATAAAAACATTTCTTTGGAAATCGTAATTCATATAGATACAATTTTTTTCTTTTTCTTTTTTTAGAGTAACCTTCCCAAACTCACAACACACATTTTTTTTAATCCTCACCCAAGATATTTGTCATTGTTTTTTGGGGGGGGGAGAGGGAAAAACATCAATGTGAGAGAGAAATATCAGTCAGTTGCCATCTCCCATGCGCCCGAACCAGGGACCAGTTCCATGACCTGGGCACTTGCCCTGCCCGGGAATCAAACCCATGCCCCGTGAGCCTACAGGATGACACTCCAACCAACTGAGCAACACTGGTCAGCACTACATGTAATTTTTCTAATAGTGATGATTTAGTATATAAAGATTTAGCATATGTATGTATTCATTTTATTCAAGGTTGAATTTTTTTCCCTGTCATTGAGAAGTATAGTTCTACAATGCTCAGTGATATTTTCTGAATTTACCTGCATAGTATTCAATGTACGTAAATACCAACTTTTTTATTCTGCAGGTTTATCCTACCTTTAAATTTGTTAAAAGTCATTCATCACTGATTTATTGTAATATTAGAAAATTTTATTCCTCTTATATGAAGTATAAAATTTGGGAATTACTTCTTTCAGAAAGACATTATAAAATATAGTATTTACAATAAGTTTCAAGCACTATAGCTAAAAGTAGAAAAGTAGAAATGACTACTCTTTGCTTCTGCGTCAGATAGATCTGGCTTCAAAGGAATCTTATTGAGAACATGACATACGAAGATTCTGATATATCTGGAAGATTAGCTAGAGGTGGTTATTTGCCTTATAGAATTACTCATAATAGTTCATCTATAAAAGCTAATTTCCCCTGTGCATTTAACGTATAATGGGTTGATACATAACTTCTGAGGAACACACCTATCACACACTACTATATCTTCATTTAATGCATGTCTCATTTGGTTGAAAAATGGATGTAAAAATGTGTTCTACAACAACCCTGAGTTGAGAGCATAAACTGTCCAGCATGAAGCATGGTGAAGAAGGTTGTTGAATTTTCCACGAATGCCATTAAAGGCAGGAGTCGAGATGTGGCTGTGTCTAAGGATGTCCCAGCAGGGCCCCGCCCCATAAAGGACTCTGTGCCATCCTGATTCTTATCTGCTGAGCCTACTCTCAAATACACCTGTAGCTTTATGAGACTCAAATGCAGTTCAGATTGGGTTTTGTCTTTTCCTCTGCTTTATTCCAGGGGGTGACATGGGAGTTGGTGAATCTGGAGCCCTCCGGGCCCCCACAGGTAGGAGGTGGATCCAGGATCCTCCTCCCACCCCTCCTTTACACACATGCATTCCATAGGGAGGGGTTACAATGAGCAGACAGGCCACCTTCTAGAACTCTAACCTCCCCCGAGATGCACAGGGACCAGACATGAGCAGATAAAATTTGCCTTCAAATCTCAGCAACTGTTGACTTCTTAGAAGTAAGGATCATATTGCTAAGTTTAAACATCTTGGTAAAGATTCTTCTCTCTCACGATCCAATGATTACTTAGTGGAACATAACCATTTAATTCTGAATTGTCATATTTTGTATACATGGTTTGCTTTTAAATAATAAGACAACTAATTAGCATAAGTAATTGCCAGTACAGTGCTGCATTAATGAATCAAAAATCAACTCTTAAAAATAAGCCACATGCATTTTACATGACTAATATTTCATCTGAGGCTGCCTAGTAAAGGAATCGGTTCAGGATCAGTCGAATGAGGCCTTGGAGCCATGGAACGCTGATCAAATTGTCTCGTGTTCAGGATTTTATGAAGGCCTCACCAGCCTTCTCCAGTCAGCCTTTCCCGGAGAGAGGGATTCTATGCTTGGCAATAGGTTTGAAACCGTACGTTAATTAACTAGAAAGCTCTGTAATTTAATCCCTTATCCAATTATTTATCACTGTAGCATTCATGTTTATCCAGCTATTGAACCTTGTGATATGTCTACCGTTAAGAACTTCAGACTTTTGATAAATTCTCCAAAGTCAAATTTGTAAAAGAGAACTGAATTGCTTAGTCATGTATTCATTCTCCATCCTATTTAGAAAATAAGGCTTATTTTCATCATAATGGCCATTTTAAAGGCTGAAGAGGAAAAGAAGAAAAATGAGTCTTAAGAAGACAATCAGAAAGGCACCTAAAAGCATAGATATTTATAGCTAAAAGGGAGCTCATAGACTATTGTAGCACCTGCTATGCCTTATACCCACCCCTTTACAAGTGGAGACACTTGGGCTAAGAAAAGTCGGACCATAATCTTGTCCAAGTCACAAATTACACTAACCTGCAAATTACAATAAATGAACATTGTCAACTTTTCATTTATATTCTCAAGACACAAGGTGCCTTAATCAATATGGGAAATTATTTTGAGATACCACAAATCTTCAGCTCTACCTTTGTTTGATGGTACACATAGCTTCAAGCACTGCAGCTTGAGTTTGTTACATACACACACACACACACACACACACACACACACAAGCCTAGAGACTACAGCTAAGCATCTTCTGTGTTTGGGATCATCACCCCAATTGAATGAGCTGTGCCAAAGATCTTCAGCTAAAGAAAGACAGCGAGGGTTAGTTTGTCCATCGAAAGTGTCCCAACTACAGCTTGGCTGGCCTCTTCTCTAGGGTAAGGCGTCAGCACCCTAGGCCTCTTCTGTGTATCTCTTGTTGTTTAAATGTGTCTCCATTAAGGGCGTATATCCTTTTCGAAGTCTTCTATACTGAAGGAAAGCCAGTAGCACGGAAAGGCCAGCCAAAGCCACCAGCACTCCCATAACCGCCAGGAGAGTCGTGGGTCTACTTGGAGTTTCCTCCACTGAAACTAAAGCAGAAGAAAAAGGTCTATGATTGGGATTTTCGTCAGCTGAATACGCTTCACAAACAAAAAAAACAAACCCGATTTGCCTTTTACGTGCATTTTGTCGATACAGCAAAACTACACAAGCTACAATAAAATTTACCTTCTTTTTCACCAACTATTTATCAAACCCACAAATTGTTTCACTTGAGGAAGTGAGAAATGACATTCCATTATTTAAGTACAGCTTATTGCATTTTAAATTTTTCTGAGAGTGAATACTTATATAGAATAAACCCTCCAAGGAGGTATATATAACTACTTTTGTGAGTTAGAAACTCATTTTTTAAAATGCTTGCTAAAATGGTATCTGGGGGACTGCAGCCCTCAGGTGAAGAAATTCTGCCATTGTCTCTATATTTTTTATAGGATGATAAATGTATAAAACAAACCAGCTGGGTTATTATAACAAGAGACATTCAATGGCAGGAACAGGGGAAATTTGTACCCATTTAGATAGTTGTGAATAAAATCTGAATCCTCCACATGAGAAATCCAATTCTCTACTCAAATATATTTTATTAGCACTCTTCCACAAAATTAATGGACTTCATGTCTCGTATATTTATGTCTACTTGTCATTTCTTTAAAAATCGTCTTATCCTTGGACAGCTATTCTCGGATTCAGCGTCTCTGCCCTGGGTTCTTGCTCGCCACCCTACACTTATCTAAATGTAGACTCATCCTCCTAGTTCTTTTCCTTCAGCCTCACAGAGGGCTCTGGCCCAACCCGATGGGATTCCTCCAAGAGGATTTTAATTTGTCTCTTTTCGCTGTAATTCAGCAGCACCTGTTGCCAGCCTCAGCTTCTTAAAACAGATTTGGATTCTGCACTTCCTTGTTCAGGAACCCAAAAAGATTGCCTTTTTGTTATTGTCCAAATTCCCCTGCCTAGTTTATTTTAATTATTATTTTTTCAAATTGTGGTAAAATACACATAGCATGTATTTTACCATCTTAAGCATTTTTAAGTATACAGTTCTAGGGCATTAAGTACATTCACATTGTTGTACAATTATCACTACCACCCACCTGCAGAACTGTCTCCATCTGGCAAAACAGAAAAGGTAACTCACCCATCTCCCGACCCCCCAAACCCTGGTGACCACCATTCTACTTTCTGTCTCTATGAATCCAACTACTCTTGATGCCTCATATAAGAGGAGTCACACCGTTTTGGGCCTTTTGTGACTGGTTTGTTAAACTTGGCATATGGTCTTCAAGGTCCATTCATGTTGCAGCATGAGACAGGATCTCCTTCCTTTTTAAGGCTGAATAATGCTGCATCGGGTAGGTGTCCCACCCTTTATTTACCCATTCATCCATCAGGGATCACCTGGGTTGCTTCCACCTTACGTCTATTGTGAATAAAGCTGCTGTGAACAAAGGTGTACAAATACCTGTCTGAGTTCTTGCTTTCAGTTCATTGGGGTGAATGCCCAAAAGCTGATAAGCAGTGCCCATGCCTTCCAATTTCTCCGCATTCTCATCGACACTTGTTATTTTCTGCTTTTGGAGATAGTAACCATTCTAACGGGTATGAAGTGGTGTCTAACTGTGGTTCCTGCCTAGCTTTAAAGTCCCAGGTAATCCGGTCCTCGCAGATCCAACTTTATTTGATTTTTTACAACTATTTAATGCTCATTTTCTTCATTTTTTATTGAATTTATTGGGGTGGCACTGGTTAATAAAATAAATGAGTTTCAGGTGTACATCAGAGATCCAGCTTTAATTAACAACACCCTTCCACCCAAGCCTTCTCCTACAACCAGGCCTCCTTCTCACGGTGCCCTCTGCAGGCTACCCGAGCCTTCCACCATCCTGTTTCCCACCCTTCTTCAACCTCAAACGCTGCGTTCTCTCCTCCTCAGTGGCCAAGATCCACTCCCTTTGAATCTAGCTCAAGACCCATCTCCTTTCCCAAAACACTCAGCCTCTTCTTCACGTTTTGGTTGCAGATAAGCTCATTTGTCATGAACACGAATGAACCTGAACTTGTATCTTCCAGTGAGTTAATGCATTCAGGGCATATTTAGACTCTCCAACTCTACCTGTTAATTGGCCCATTTCAGAGGTGATGGAAACATGGTCAAAATGCACGTTACAAACATTTTGGTTATTAGTATATTCCGTCCCAGAGAGAAGTTTCGAAGAGCTATCCTCAGCTGCTCAAGGAGATGACATTTCAAGGAGAACAAACAGCAATAGAGGCAGAGCTAGAAGGAAAAGCAGAGGATTCTAGGGCCTGAAAGACTAACTCAGGGAGACAGGTGTGAGCTCAAAAGCGGTCCTGATGACTTTGTAGGCTGAGATTTAGCCAAGATGAAATAGACACGAATGGGGGAAAGCCACCGGCAGGGGGACTGTGTGTCTTTCAGCTTCTTGACACCTTAAAGTATTTTTTTATTGTTTTACCTTTTGTTTCTCAGCCCATTCTAAGATTCTTTTTTTAATGAGGTATAATTGACATCCAACACTGTTTTAGTTCCAGATGTACAATATAATGATTTGTATACACTGAAAACGAAGGTTCTTTAAATGGCACATGGAGGTATATTAGGACCTGGCCAAATTAAAAAAAAAAAAGAAGTGCTCCTATACCAACTTATCAAAATATCCTCCCATATTTGGAACCAAGAGGGAAAAGTTAATAAAAAATCTACAATTGAAAAACATGACTTAAAAAAACATTAATTTAAAAAACATACACATGAAGCCCCGCGTAGCTCAGCCTGCCAGCAGGTGACGCACGAGCCCACCCAGCACGGTAGTGTGGGACATGTGGGAAAAAAGGTCTCATCACAAAATAATGCAGGGGTATAAAACAAACAACAACAGCTTGTCTCTGCTTAAAATTTTGATAGTGAATTCATCAAAGATTTTTTTGCATGAATATTCTTTTTTTTAAATATTGCATTATAGTACTACTTACCTAGAGTATTAAACTTTTCGGCCTCCCCTTGAACTTTGTGCTTCAGAGTAGAGCCGCACTTGCCTGACCCTAAGCCCAGCCTTGCCCTCATGTACTGGTCTCCTGCAAGTCCCGGTGCGCAGGCGGCCAGTGTGTTTTGACTTTACTGGTTAGGCATTTTGAGCCATGGCCAGCTTTTGGTTAATTCAGACAAAATTGTCAAATCAAATGCAGGGTTGAGTACTTCCTTTGTGGAATAAGGCCTCTTAACAACTTTCAGTTTTCTGAACCAACAATCATCCAACCAGTCCCTTTTCTGATGTTTAATTAGTAGTTTAAAGTCTCATTTTACTAAATATATGTATCCTAGATAATTGCCAATAAGATTAATGAGACCTGAATGCTTCAACTTAAGGTCTTGGTTTCCATTAAGAAAAAGAGAGAGGGTGGGAGACAGAGAGAAAAAGAGGAGGGGGGGAAGGAAGGAAGGAAGGAAGGAAGGAAGGAAGGAAGGAAGGAAGGAAGGAAGGAAGGAAGGACCTTTCAAAGATGAAAGAATCTACCACTTAGAAGTTGTATTAGTTACCTTGCATATCAAGGGCATAGCTGTAGCCAAGCTGGTCTGCAGTTGAAAAGAATTCCTGATTAGTCACCGGAGGGAAGAAAGGAACCATGTTGTACAATCGATTGTGACCGATGGGTGCCAACTCCTGAGGCCAAGCATCTGCAGAAGGATTAAATCTTTTCACCCACTCATCAAAAATGGCATCGGTAAAGGCATGGAGGACCTGCAAGACAGTAGAGCATGACACTGAACGTTTATCACACTAATTCAATTAGATCGATCTGATTGGAGCGCTCTCTATTAAGTAATGGCGTTCTTCTTGGCATGGGAAACTCCTGTATACCAAATCTGACCTTAGTGACATACCCACTGGCATTTTTAGTTACATTTCCAAAAATGTATCACATAGCTCTCCATATTGGATTAGAAACCCCTTTGTCAAGCGAACAAATGAAAGCTCTGTTGCAGATTTAACATTGGTTTGAGAACCTGGGAGGCCTTCAACAAGTGTAGGTTAGTTATTAAGTTCACACAAAAAAAGCAAGGATGATGAGAGGTATATTCTAGTCCGTTTTTGGGTGTTTTTGCTTTAACAGAAGAGAAAAAAAAGGTTGTGTTTACCAGTACTGTAATATAAATGGATGGTTTAAACATATATATCCAAAATGGGTTTTCAAATTCTTCTCACCCGATACCTTCCTGTGCACTCATTTTATAAACCTCTCATTGGAATTTTCAGTCTTATGCCAGCAAAAGAAAGCCTAAAAATGTTGTAATGTGCATAGTGCTCATTTTAATTTTCTCAAGGAAGCTGCTGAAGTCCTTAAATACAGCAATTATTACGTGCTCTAAAATACTCACAGCAAAATGCCCACATGTATAGCCCCGGTTTCACAACAGGACATCAGCGTGCATTCAGCTCAGGCTTTGCGTGTGGCCTCTAGCGTTCCTCTTTTAGCCCTAGACTGCAAGCTCAAAGAGATCGGAGGCACTGTCTGCTTTTCTCTGCCTCTCTGTCCCCAGTGCCTGTCACCCCAGGGCCTGTCACATGGGAGCAGGGAGGTACTTATTTCAATAAATGCTTATTAACCACTCACCACTATCATTTATACCCCACATCTAGCATTGGTTAAATTATACTCTAATTTGTTATTTATTTACCTATGTCTGCTAACGAGACCCCTGGCTCCTAAGCATCAAAGACAAGGTCTTTTCACCTTTGAGACCTCAAGCTTAGCATCCAACCTGGAGAGAGCTGATGCTTAATAAGTATGTGTTGGCTGGTGACAGTGCTGTGCAAAGTAGTTCTACTTTTTGTACCATTCACCCAAATAGGCACCTTTCTAGCTGGCGCCGTTTCCTCAGTCTGCAAGGTCATTCCTTCTGGTTTTTGGCATCAGAGTTTTACAAGGGTAAATGAACTTAATGGTCCCTGTCCGGGCACATCCTCCCTGATCGGCCTCAGCCTGAATCTTCTCTCTTTGCACTTCTTTTTTTTTTTTTTAAAGATTTTATTTATTTATTTTTAGAGAGAGGGGAAGGGAGGAAGACAAGGAGAGAAACATTGATGTGAGAAAGAAACATTGATCAATCAATCTGTTGCCTCTCACACACCCCCAACTGGAGACCTGGCCTGCAACGCAGGCATGTGCCCTGACCAGGAATCGAACGTGTGATCTTTTGGTTCGCAGGCCAGAGCTCGAGCCACATCAGCCAGGGCTCTTTGCCTTCTTAACCCCTTTAATCGTATTGCCCTTCTGGCTTGTGTTGCTGCTGTTTGTTGAGCAGCTATAACATCTTTGTATCTTGCCTGAGGTTCCTTGCAGTTTAGTTGCCCCTGTTCAGACAGCACTGGGATACCCCTTCCTGTATTGTCTCAAGTGGCTGCATTCGGGGTAGAAACAGGAATCAAGTGATTTACTGAAGGCAATTTTTGTCCTCAGTGGATTTTTAAAGTTTCTGGCAGAGGCAGTCATCTGGAGAACCGAAACACCAAATGATAAGGCCTGGAATTTTAGAGAGCTAAAAGATTTTTGAATTTCAAATTCTTGGCTTTGAGTAACAAAATTTAAGTGCCAAGGGGACACAGGTGTGGTTTATTCTTAAGCAACAACTGTGGAAGAATACTTGATAAGGCTAGTGGTCGATGTTTCTCGCAAGTTCCAAAGCGGTCATCTTCAAGAAGGGTCATCACCCCTGCTTATGAATTGGTGACTGTGTATCTCAGTTATTTAAAAATACATATATTTAATAAGTAAATGTGGCATTTGAAAACCTAGGGAAGGACCCAGAAAAACCCAGAATTATCTTCTGGCAGGTGAACCCCTTGTAGTCCAGGTTTCCCCCATTAGGTGAGTGTTCTACGAACCCATCTGTATCAGTGTGCCAGCTGGCATTGGTGTGAGAGGCTGTGTTCCACCTCAGTGAATTTTTTTTTTTTGAAGACTCTTTCAACACATTTGACCATTTCGTGCTGGGTGATTTACGAGCGCGATTGCCCACAGCTGAGTGTTCAGCAGTTTTTGACCAAAAACAGCCTCACTCCCTGCCCCACCCTCCTATTCACCTGATTTCACCCCAAGAAACTTTTTTTTGTTTCCCAGATGAAAAGTCTTCAAAGGGAAACATTTTGCAGATGTGGAAGAGGTGAAACGAAAAACAGGAGAAGCACTAAAAGGCATCAAAATCAATGAGTTCAAAAACTGTTTTGAGCAGTGGAAAAAATGTCTCGATAGGTATATTGCATCTCATGGAGAGCGCTTTGAAGGTGAGTGAAATTTAAACATGTAAGAATAAATACCCAATTTTTTATAAATAAATTCCAAGTCCTTTTGGGTCCCAGCCCCCACACTTATTACCATAAATCCACTGCCCTGTCTTTTTAAAAGACAAGCAAAATTATTCAAACCTGCCCTTCAACTGTTTATGTTAATTTCTATTAACGTGATCTAACAAAACTACACTTCCTCAGATATAATGTAAGCAATTGTGAAGGGATCAATTAAGAATTGTCCAAAATGACAGAAGGCAAAATTGTAGCTAGAGGCACGTCATGGGGGGAAGTTTTGAGTAGTAAAGTTTTCTTGTACAAGTATTCTCTGCACGGCCACTTACTGGTTAGCATGAATTTATACTCTTTCTTAGGCCCTCTGAACTTTATTTTCCCCATATTTCAAACAAAGAGAATAGTTCATCATATGCATTTTTGTGAGGTGAAAAGATTATGTTTGCATGACGTCTAGTATAGGGATACATTAATAGATACTCAATAATATAACATCACCTAACGAAACTTTATTGAGCATCTACTAAGAGCCAGGGACTGTTCTAGAGGTTGGATATGGTATCAATGATCACATCAGCTCCTTATAAGTTAGTGATCATATTTCATATGAACAAAGTATTAGATTTTCATAAAAAATAAAGCATCAGAGAACATGTTGTATTTCATTACTAACTTATGTAGAGATTTTTCACTAATTCTCTTACGAAAGTAGTATTTTTTTTTCTCTTCCCAGAAGTCATTATCCTAATGAACAGGCAGCTCACAAAAAAGTGAATGCAAATGGTTCCTTAACTATATGTTTTTATAGGTGCTGGACATCATTTCCAAGAGGAGAAATAAAAATTAAACTCACTAAAATATTATTTTTCACCTACCAGATTAGCTGGTAGGAGGGGAAATCATTCAACCTTCTAAAGGGCAATTTGGTAATATCTATCAAAATTTCAAATATATTTATTTAACCTTTGACCCAGCAATTCTATTCTATCTCACCATTTACCCTACATATTCACTTACTGCAGCATTGTTTGTGAAGCAAAAGATTGCAAATTGCCTAAATGCCCATCAAAGGAGACTGTAAAAATGTCAGGATAAATCTATTCTATGGAATACTATACCTCCCCACTCCCCGAAAAAAGGAATAAGAAAACCTGATGTGAAGTAAGGAAACTGATAGGGAGTGATTTAGAATAGAAAAACATAAATGAAATCGCAGAAGTGTCTATAGTATGCTACCACGTGGGTAAAAGAAGTAGGAGAATTATGTAAACACTTGTGCTTATCTGTTAATAACACGTAAGACGTATCTGGGGGGACAGACAAAATGATCACGGATGACAGCTGCGAGCCGCTGGTGGGCAGGCTCTTCGTTTCGTGCCTTTTACATGGGGGCCATGTACAGGCATTATCTAGTTTAAAATTTTTAATTAAAAAATTTAAGAAACTATGTAATGACATAAAAGTGTCTGCACTATCATTGCAATGGTATAAACATGGAGGAATATAAAAAGAATAAGCAGAAAAATTGAGATGGAATTATCGTCATTTTAAAAATCTTTAGGACAATATTTCTACAGTTACAAATAGTTAAAAATCATTAAACCAGTAAAATTTTAATTTACATAAATATTGTTGTTAGTACTCAAAGTATTAATTATGACTTTTAAAGAAATATAAATAAAATAGATCTGTTTTTAAGTGCTTCTCTCTTGAGGGGAGAAAGGCAATGTCCTATGTACTTCTTTTTTTTTTTTAATTGCAAGTAAATTCATATGAACTCAGAAGTATTTTATACTTGTTATTTTTTACTAACTATTAATGTTACTAATTTTACTGCAGCCTAGAACTGTAGAGTCAGAAGGGGCCAGACAGGGTTAACTTAGTGTAGTCCATCAGATCTTTGCTTTCGGAAACTCATTTTCTCCTTCCTTTCTTTGTATTCCTAAATTCTTATCTTATTCAATTGATTGTCATTGGTAAGCAATGCCCGTGGTATTAAGGCTACTTGCACGTCCTATTCCATTTAGAATTTCAGTGTGAACCACTGAACAAACACGAGCTCTCCTGTGGACATTAAGCATGCAGCCTACTAAACCCCCAGCCACAGAGGAACAAAAAGAATTAGAACTTGCCAATGTACCTTTCTAAAAGAATAACATCCAAATCCACTCTAAGAACAGCCTCTTTAAGAACTGGGGAGAGAATAACTAGTCTCTCACATAGCGTCTTCTGTGGCAGTTAACTCCACCATTTACATTTACAGTCTCTTGGGTTTTCCCCCTTTTTTCTCTTCGAGGTTATATCTAAATTGAATAGAAAGCAGCACTACTTAGCTGTGCCTTAATCTTATTTTCCGTGATAAATGTGTGCATTTCCTTCAATTACGTTAGGAATTATTAGAATTTCAGAAATTGGTTCAGAGCTTTTTCTGTATTTTATCATTGCACCTTCTTGTACTCATTACTGCGGTCACATACAACTTTATACCACTCTTGCGTGAAGAGATTTCACAAAAAAAAATCATTTTAATAAATGTATGCAATATATTTGCATGAATTTCCTCATGAATTTGAAACTCCAGAAGCCATAACTCTGTTAACTTAAATGCTTTGAACCTGGCTCTCAATACGTAAAAAATCATGTAAGGCTAAACCGGTTTCAACATGAAACTCTTTGTAAATAGTCTACAGCACTCGTGAGCTCTGGAACTAGTGCTAAAACGTTATTCCTTCAGTGCCTTCAGAAAAAAGGTGGTAGCTTTTTGTTTATTTATACGGACATGATAACATATCCCAAAGAAAAACAAAATTTTAAATATTAATAAAGGCATTAAGTGTAAACTAATGAAGACAAGAATGATTAAACACCTAGCATCTTTGAGTGTTACACATGTAAGCCACGGCGTTCCTCATCCATGAAGTCATAATGTGACCTCCCAGCTAGAACAGGAAGAGGAACTCAACTAAAGAAATATCCCCATTGCAGAGAAGGGACATTAATCCCTTGGCACGGGGGTTGGCAAACTAAAGCCTGCACACATTTATCACGGAAAATAAGATTAAGGCACAGCTAAGTAGTGCTGCTTTCTATTCAATTTAGATATAACCTCGAAGAGAAAAAAGGGGGAAAACCCAATAGACTGTAAATGTAAATGGTGGAGTTAACTGCCACAGAAGACGCTATGTGAGAGACTAAAGGCCGATGAGGGCTTACCACCCATTTTTATAAATAAAGTTTTATTAGAACACCACACTCATTTGTGCACGTGTTCTCTATGGCTGCCTTCGCACTACAGTGGCAGAGCTGAGCAGCTACCACAGAGGCGGCCGGCGGCCTGGCCATTCAGAGGAAAATGCTGCCACACTGGGCACACTTAGTGGGCTTCCTCCAAGGGAGGAAATAAGACATAGCAGTCCTTGAGACTTCGGATGCTGAAAATCAAACCTCTAGCATGGCCATTTTTCTGTTTAGTAGGAGAGAAGGATTGGGGGTATAGTTCTCAATTCATCTGAGGATTCTGCTTTTCCACTCACAATAGTTTGGAGTACTGGATAAGGAGTACTGTGACAGTTTTCCTTATGAATATGGATTATGTGTACAGGCGATACCCAGTTGAAAACTTATGTTTTAGGCCATAAAAATGAATGAAATTTTCCATTGTGACAGCATGCATGGACTTAGGTGGGTATTACGCTGAGTGAAATAAGTCAGGCAGAGAAAGACAAATACCATATGATTTCCCTTGTATGCAGAATCTAAAGAACAAAATAAACAAACAAACCAGAAACAGACTCATATACAGAGAATAAATTGATGGCTGCCAGAGGGGAGGGCAGTTAGAGGGATGGGTGAAAAAGGCGAAGGGGACAGAAGTACAAACTGGTAGTTACAGAAGAGTCACCAGGATATAACGTACAGCATAAGAAATACAGTCAACAATGTTGCAGTAACTGTGTACAGTCCCCGGTGGGCACTTGAAATATTGGGGGATCACTTTGTAAAATATATAACTGTCCACCTGCTATGCTGTACACCTGAAACTAATATAAAATAATACTGAATGTTAACTGTCATTGAAAAATAAAAAATTTTTAAAAGAAAGCATATGTTTTAATAAAAACTTATTTAGAGATAGATAATATAGATTAATAGGTGTATAGCTTATATAGCAGAGAAGGTAGATGCCAAAAATACTGGGCATAAGCTTATGGTTGGATAATAGCCGGAGAAAAATGATGTGAGATACCAAGTTAGGGCCATTGAACAAGGCGGACTTCTTACAGAAGAGCACACGAGGCTGTGATGACCTAAGAGGTAAGCCCTTGCCTCAGCAGAGGTTGGGACCAATAGTTCACACTTGCAGCAACCCCTTCTCTTATTGCTACCACACATGTGGGAGAAACTGTTTTTAGACAGAAGGAACAGCACCACCAACTGCTCCCATCTCAGGTTTTCTTCCAGCTCACTCTTACTGTGCTGACATCTATCTGGGGGTCCAGAACGCCCCCTCAGCCTTCATACCACCAGGTAAGCTTAGAGTCATGGCAGCTACACCGTTACCATCCCTTATCGTATCTCCTCTTTTTGTACGCTGGGTGGAGGGAGTAAAAATGGTCATCATCTTTGAAATACCTCCGACTTTGTGCTTGTCAGTAAGTCTCCTTAAGGCACTACTCTCTGCTCTGGAGAATAAGACGAACCTTAATTAAGGTTTGGAAGTTCAAGGGCAGCACACAGCTCTCCAGTTCTTTCCCACTAGCTGCTATAAAACACACTGATATTTTCATGATAACATTTGTGGTATGCTTGACAGTTTCTAGACTGGCTTCATAGGAGCCTAATTTATTATGGGTCGCTTTGCCAAATGCCACAGTTGTCCCCAACAGCAGGTCGGGCCTGTGACTGGAACTTATTAGCAAGGTGGCAAAAAAGGCCCCACCTGGTTAGTTCAATGAGGCTTCCAGACTGCACGAGGCAGGGCTGAATAAAACGGATTTGATTCATAATCTGGAAAAATAAACTGCTATAAACGGATGGTTTCAGCATGCAGTGTGCTATGGGCTGAACTGTGACCCCACCCCACACCCCAGATTCTTATGTTGAAGCTTTAATCTCTAATGTGGCTCTTTTGGGAGATGGAGCCCAGAAAGAGGTAATTAAGGTTAAATGATATCATCAAGGTGAGCCCCTGACATGATAGTGTTACCGTATTTCGCCGTGTATAATGCGCACCTTTTTGCCCAAAGTTTTGAGGGAAAAACAGGGATGCGCATTACGCCTGGGTATGCAAGAAAAAATTCTTGTGTTTTGTAATTATTTGTTACATAAAATTTCTTGTACCATAATATGTTTGAAAACAAATGCTAAAATTCCTTCGTAATACAAAACAACAAGTACCTAACTGTAAATAAATACATAAATAATTGAATTTTAAAATCAAAACAAAACATTTTTTTCTTGAAAGTTTGGGTCCAAAACGTGGGTGTACGTTATACACGGCAAAATACGGTAGCGATCTTATAAGACGACACCAGGAGCTCACTCCCTCCTTCTTTCTGCCAGGTAAGGACACAGCAAGAAGGTAGAGGTCTTTCGCCAGGAACCCAAAAAGGCAGCACACCCTTGACCTTGGACGTCCCAGTCTGCAGAACTGTGAGATGGAAATTTTGGCTGTGTAAGCAACCCCATCTGGGCTATTTTGCTACGACATGTAAGTAGACTAAAACGCATCGCTAAGAGTAACCTTAAGGTGAGGAAAATTTGGAGGGGGAGGGACATCTAGTGTTTATTTGCTACAGTACAACCTAAACTCATAAGAATAGAAACTGATAATACTAGCAAAATAAGAAAGGACCACTGGTGAAATTTTTCCTTGTAATCGCTCTGAAATCATCTATCCAAGACACACTGAGTCAGGCCAGTAAGCCAGGACGAGTAGAATAGGGAAACTGAGACAGAGAGTTAAAAGGCCAAGCAGGTTATAGCCATCTAGTGAATTGCAACATCCTATCTTCCCTAACCAAGGGCACTTAAGAGTATATGGTTGATGCTTCTCTACAACCAGAGGGTAAAAAGCTTAACTCGCCCTACTCAGGGAGATAGCAGAAATCTCTATCTTTAGTGCCCTTTGTGCCAACCACACCCAAGGACGGATGAAGTTAAGGGAATAAATCTCATTTAGGCACTTCAGCATAAGGCTGATGCACATTCTGTTGAGATCTTCCCCTAAGACCTCCCCTAAACTTCCAACTTTTAAAACCCTCAAGACAAAGAACCCAGGACTTGCTCTTTGTCCTGGGAGCACGCCCACGCCTTTCTTCCCTCTCAGGTGTGTGTCTTCACTTTCTCTCCGTAACTCTGAAGTTCCCACGAGACTTGCAACCAGGGGAGCAGTATGCAGTGGCAGCTCGTCCTGGGCTAGCCCCCTGAACCTGTCTCCAAGGCCCCTTTTTCTCTGACTTTCCAATGAGCCAAAGCAGCCCCACCTAGGCTCTCTCCTGTTGCTTCTTCTAGTCCAAGCCCTTCCTCATCCCACTGGCCCTAGCTTTAGTAAGCATACTCTCAAAATCACCTGCACTCATGTTGTGAAATCTTTCCTGCACGAAGTCAAGAACCCACGCACTACAGGCCAGCCAGAGGCAGGCCCGCTTTGGGCTCAGTTCTTGTCAGGTAACAACAGGACCAAAGAATACACCTTCCATTTTGCAAACTGACCCAGCTTGGTTTGCCCATTCAGCTCTACCGAGTTGTTTTATATGGCAGGAGCCTCCTGCAATTAGGGGTGTGGAGCCCATATGCCCTCCCCATTTCAAGTAGATTTGCTACTAGGGGATGTGTAACAATGAAAACAAGTATAAGGACAAATTCTAGCAAACCTACAAACACTTATTAGCAACTAGACACAGAAGAAGTGAAAGAACCGCTCTTGTACCCCTAGGGGAGTCCACACGCTCCTCTGACAAGCGTTCTGCAAGGAAGATTCATTGCAAAGTGGACACATGAAATTCTGACAGCAGGAGCAGCTGATTTTCAATCAGAATCCTTTGTGAAGTGAGGGGGCCAAGACCAAACACCAGACAGAGCTTTGGACTTAGTGTGTGCTGCTTCGAAGGTGCCAGGTTGCTGGATTTCATGCAACGGTCACGGTGACTGCAAAGTCCTCTTAGCCAGAGCCCACCACTTATCCTCAACACCACTGTTTTCACTAATTAAAAGTCACGTGTCGTTATGCTAATTTATGACATAAATTATGCTAAATTATGATATCACTTATAATATCATTACATTAATTTATGGATCTACCTCTGGACTGTCAATTCCTCCCTAGCATCATTCCAAAGCTTCTGATAAGGGGACTTCGAATGCTATCTAACCACCCCCGTGGTGAAGATTAAGATTAATTTACATATGCATACATCCTATTGTTCGCAAAGAGACTAAAACACACACCAAACTTCGATGGTACTGAAAAAGCAAATAAATCCAACATGAGAGCTGGAAAAAACTTTATCTCTTCTGAGGCTTTGAACATACCACAAAGATGGGATCATTGGCGGCAGAATGTGGCAAAGCACTTGTCCCGTTCAGGAAGGCATGAACCAAATTATGAAGGCCCATCGCTTGAGAGTCCAGGGTCCCGTTCACTTTACCGAACCCCTCCAGGGCATTCCTGAGAGAAAGCAGCGTGTCAGCAACACCAGCCACGAACTGAGGAAGGCATTTTCATGTGCTCCAGCCTGCGTAACCATCTTCCAGTTCAAGTGCTTAGGGAAATGGGAAGCTTGGTGGCGGCTCATTAACTGTACCAGCCCCAGCCTTTAGCGATGACCTTCTTAAGGGGAGGGGACTCCTATTCAGTGCCGGTTCATCTGCCACTCAGTTGGACCGTATCTCTTTTGTGTACTGGGTGACAATTTTTTACCTTCACACCTGTCTCCCATGCCAGACTCTGAACTGCTAGAGGGTAGCGCCCTTCGGTTTCATTGCAAGAGTTCAGAGCCGTGCTCAGACCATGGTCCGTGATCAATAAAGGTTTTCTGAATTTCTCAGCAAAAGAGGCCTGCAGCGTGACTGTAATACATGTTCAGTGTTCTCAACAACCCCCCCCCCCAAATTTCTCCATCCTTATTTTTCTGTTCATACCCCATTTTCAGGAAATTCTAATTGTCCCTACCCTAACTCAGTGGTGCTCAGATTTAAGCATGCAGCAGAATCGCTAGAGAAAAATACTTATTTCATGCCCCACTTCCAGAGTTTCTCATTCAGGAGGTGCAGGCTGGGTCCTCACAATGTGTGTTTCTAGCCAATTTCTAGGGAAAGCCGATTATGGTCGCCTGGGCACCGCACTTGGAGAAGCACTCCCTTAAATCGACACAGATGCGATCTGCCTCAAAAGCACTTTTATCGCAAGGGAAAACTAAGGCACATTCCTTGTGAGGACAATTTTAAATGTTGCGCTTTACCTCAGACTACTGCCCTGAGGGCTGAGCCAGCCCCGTCACAGACTCTGAGACATGCCACACACAGCACAGCCCCTGCCCGTGAGCTCAGCCCACCCTGCCGCTGGCCCCAGGGGACCCTCGGTCATTTAATTTACACACAGGCAGCAGGGTGAAAAACAGTTTGGGAGAAGACTATGTATCTATCCACCATTTCTTCGGGGAGTCCCGTTCATCTTTGTTTAAAATCTTATTTAGACGGGCACATATTTCTTACTTTTTAGAGGGTAAGAATAATTAGTTGGTCTTTAAATTTCAAGCATGGTAAAGTCATTGCTGTGTTGTAATTTGAGTTGTGTTAAGTCCGTGATACTCCTCCAAGATATCAGACCCCAGTATGAAGGTCTAGGGAAGAGATTTTTTTTTTTTTAAAGACAGGAAAGTAAAAGAAAGAACATAATAAAATATTTTTAAAATACTGTATATAATGAGGTACTCTGGTTCCGAAGGCTGTACCTATCTATGTACAGAAATTAGAATTACAGAAAATGGTTTTAAACAGCTCACTGATTAAAACTACACCGTTAATTATAGTGGGTGGATGATGGCTTTTCTAACACTGATCCCTTGTCACCCCTTCTTACCAAGCTCCCCTCCGTTACTTAGCTTTGTAACTGTCTCCTACCACCTGTGTTTCCTTTCAGTTCAGTTGGGCCCCAGGCATGAAAACCTAACAGGGTTGTGAAGCGCCAGTGTAGCGGAGCTCAGAACACCTACCTGAAGCTGAAGGTAGAGTTCTGGAAGAAAGGAGGATTGTCAAACTCCTTGAGAGACAGGCAGTCTTGTATGTCTTTTAAGGACGGCAGTTTCTCACCATTTCTTCCCACTTGGTTTCTTCGCAATAACCCTTCGTAGGTTCCATTACACAGAGTAACCTGGTGGTTGTAGTCATCTAAGCTAAGACAGGCAAGGGGATTAAGAAAGGTATGCCTTAGTGGGTAGATAGCATCATAACTTTGGGCCAAGCAAACCAATCAGAGTAACACATTAAAATGCATTGCAGTTGCCTTACAAGGGTCAAAACTATGTGGTAAAAGTACTACCTCCAAAAGGAATTTTGGATTAGTTTCAAGAACATAGATGCAAGAAATGTTATATGAATAAATATGTGTAATAATCAGCATTTCCTTGGAATGACAGGAAGTGGGTTCACGGACACAATGGTGATTCACATTATGTGCACGGAATCTTGAGTAACTGAAGAGAGAGTAGGGTGACCAGTGCTGTACTGAGCTAAGCCGGTTTGGACAGAAGGGCCTATGTAAAGCTAGGAAGGCATTCTAGGCAAATTGAAGGCCGATGGAGATGGTCAGAGTCAAAACAGGTGAAACAATATGGAAGGGAGGTAGTAGGACAAAGGCTGTATTAGAAAATGTTCTAAGGCAGTGGGGATGGTTATGTCACAAACATGGAGGCTGAGAAAGTCCCACGCCCCCCAAATATTCTATGCTACATGCCTGCTGTGGTCTGAAATTCCACCCTCAGAATGTTATTTCACTGATAGAAATAAAATGTGAAAGCTGTTTCAGTGTGGGTTTTAATGGGTGAGGGGATAGTACCAGATACGTGAGATTAGATTCAGTGCACGTGAAGATGAAAGAGTCCAGTACCTAAAACTAGGCAGGAAAAAAAAAAAAAAAGATCTCCAAGACAGCATTTCCCCAGTGTGTTCCAGGGAGATGGCCTGGGAAATAAGGGTGCCAGGATCAGGTTAGTTTAGGTCCCTCTTGAAGAAGAATAATACACTCACCTAAGAAATGCTCTGTCATTCTGAAATTTTAAAAAATAATCTTTTTATTCGGCATCGCCTAAATTTACAGAAATCTCTTTTCACGTATCACCTATTAATGCCTCAAGGCTCTATGAGAAATGGCGCCTTATGAAATGATTCTCGGGCACGCGAAAAGCACTAGTTACGCCCCGCCGTGGTGCGGAGCGCCGTCCGGAGGGCTGCAGGGGGGGGCTTCGGACACAGAAGATGGGATCCCAGTTTACCAGGCTTAAACTCCTGACAACATGCACATGCCCAGTCTTGGGAGTGTTGACAAGGAAGCTCTGTGCCCTGGGACAGTCAAAAGACCTTGGACCGGGGAGCTAGATTAGCGGGCTTAAAAACAGGGTTTTGGAGGGAACACATAAAGGAAGTCCTCTTGGGGAGTCTTTCTCTGAGGTGTGTGCCAGGAAAGAGAAACGAGTTCAAGGACTCACTGAGGACAGACTTCTCCACGGGCTGCGGGCGGCTCGCCTTCTGCGTTCTTTCGTGCCTAGAGCGCATCCCCCACCCCCACCCCACAGTCCAGACATGCCGGGCTGCTTCCAGAGACTCTTCTGGCTCCATACATGATAGTCCCTCCACCTCGGACACACTCACCACCTCCCCTACCTGGTTGTTTAGGGCTGTGTCTCCCTAAAGTCTCAGAATAATCATCTCTACTCCTTCGAGCCTTTCCCTGCCTATCTCCTTGGCTTTGCATACGCATCTATGATGATACTTCCCATGCTGCATGAAGAGTTGTTTACAAGCAATCCACCTTTGTAAATACAAAACGATAGTCACAAGGGAAGCTGTGTTTTATTCATCCTTACATTCCCAGCACTATTACAATGCTTGGGATATGACTGGTGCTAACATAGTTGATCTCAAAGTGATGACCTAGCACGTTCAATTCACAAATGTGATTTTCATGCCTCTGCTTTTTTTTATGACAGTGCTTAGAATTTTTAAAAATCTCACCTCCCCCAGGAAAGTCATTTTCAGAAACATGTAAACAGAACCCAATTATTACGCATTAGAAACAGAATATAAAGCGACTCTCCCGTCTCTCAGACATAAGAAAAAAACGGTCTCTGGATTCCCATCCCAGATCAGACGTGATTACCTATTACAGACAATTTCCCAGCTGGAGAATCTTGAGTTCTGACTAATCAGAGTCGGATCATCTTGTCTGGCTGCCCCAAGCAGCTGGTCTGTACACACGTCACACTCGTTCCTCCCAGTGGCAAAGTTCCAGTAGGGCAAAGCGAAGGACTCATTGCCAATAAGCCTCTAAAAGCAAAGGGCATGGCTAGTCATTTAATTCATGCCATCAGATGCAACAAGAAAGCATATAGTGCAATGATGAATAAAGGTCTTCAGCACATGTACAGCAAAATTTTAAAGAACCAAAGGTAGAGTTTTCACCAACCTGGAGATGTCTTTCCAACCACAACAAATGGTACCGGTGCCAGGTGACAAAGGCAGGTCCTTGGTGTGAGAAATCAATGGCCTTGTATGAACGCCCTGGTCCTAAAATATACGGAAA
This sequence comes from Mormoops blainvillei, assembly GCA_004026545.1. Taxonomy (NCBI): domain Eukaryota; kingdom Metazoa; phylum Chordata; class Mammalia; order Chiroptera; family Mormoopidae; genus Mormoops; species Mormoops blainvillei. The sequence goes on along the minus strand of PVJD01007228.1, from coordinate 59,416 downwards.
CTAATGAGAAATCACAGAATAGAGTTTTTTTAAAAAGTTAAACCTTACCTAGGATGTGTCTGCAAAGCCTGTAAATCCATGGTGTTTTAGTCCCCCCAAAAATGTTGTTGTCATTTATCTTTCTGAACACAACAACAAAATCAATAGCAAAACAGTTTTGGAAGCAACTAGCACCTTTAGGATAAATTCTCCTTCATTTCTTGGAAGTTTGACTGGCAGCAGAGATCCAGAGACATTCAGATCCCTCTCAGCTATAAGAGCCTATGTTATATATTTAACTTGAAGCAATGTGTCATTAAGATGAAATCAGAGTATCCAAAAGGATAGGCCATTAAGACCTACATGAAATATAATTTTAAAAGGCATTTTCTAACCGATTTCCTACAAATGCATATATTTATAAAAGAGGGATTCATTAAAATAAAGCAACTTCTACTGCCCTTAGTCTAATTCCTCATTTATGTAACCAAAAAGAACTTCCACGGATTTTGCCTTAGCCATCAATCAGTTACAGCTACCAGCTGACAAGCATGGTCGCAGAGACTAGAAGAGAGAAAAATACATTCGAACCAATTTGGCTGGCCACTGGAACTGCCAATTTTACTGAAAAGTTGTGGGCAATTTAATGACCTCCCTACTGCCTGTTCCATCCCTCTTCCTCCTTTCCTAACAGCTTTTGATGGTTATGTAGAAACTTCAGCTAACTTTAGCTCTTTTTCAAAGTACCTATAATAACTTCAGAGAGTTGAGCAGACATGAATATAAATTTAATTTCTAGGTATGACCAGAAACTATAGTTTTCTTTTCCTCTTGAGACTAGCCTCTCATAAAGCAAAAATTCCTCAGAGTCATGACAGGAAAGCTATAAAGGTTTTATAGCCAAAACAGCCCCCTTATCTTTCGATAGAGAAAGACAGATGCTTACTTGAGAGGCAAGTTTTTAAAAGACACTGAGTAAGGACCACTGTTGCTGCTGTTGCCTATGCCGTCCTTTTAAAATGGTCTAATCCAGGACAAAGTTCAAAGTTCTCAAAACAACATACGTGGGAGAAGAATACTCTATGTCACCTGTAATGGGAAATTCCTTTAAATTCAAAACTATAAATTAACATTAAATTTTTTTTAAATGTTGAAGGAGACTCAAGTGATGGGGAACCAGTGATAAACACAAAGACAGATGGTTCCAAATGAGGATGGGTCTGCACAAAGCGAGTTTGATGTCCTCATTCACCCTGCCCCCCAGGGAGGCGCCCCCAAAATGGGGGTCCATGCAGGTGTAGCCGAGGGTTCCGTACTGCACTGATCAGATGCTGGAAGGGGCTCAGGCCCTCCTGGGACAAACTAGCATTTATGGCTTTCACCGGACTGAAAAGTGACTGAGGATGAAGCTGAACCTTCTAGATGAATGAAATTCCTAACAGACAACTGTCCCCGCCTCCGCCACCCCTTCCAATTTTTAGGATCTACAAGGGCAAGACACTGTTTTCTCAAGCGTCCAACATAACTGCAGTCGGACCACTAAGCCAGAGGTGCACTACATTGCTGGGTTCAGTTCATGCTTTTTCTTGACAACACAACTCCAGGCAAACCCTGGGGTGCCCAGAGGCAACTGGGCATCATCAATGAGGACCTGAATGCCCAAAGACTAACACTTGGGAATTTAATGAGATGCTTCCAACACTCCAATTCTGCCCAAAGAAGGTTCCTGTGCTTTAGCACATACTCGGTTAATTCCTCTAATTTGAAGCAAAGGTCAGAGAGGGCGTCCATGGCCGGATTTAGAAATGTTTCCTTTTGGAATCAAAAAGATTTTGCTTCCGCTTCACCCACTCTTACCTTTGAGAATCAATAGCTTCGTGGAGAGAAGTTAGACTTGGAACCGAAACACATTTTCAAATGTCTGCAGCCAACGTACAGGCAGGAGCTGCTCCAGCCCGTCTTTAGGCAGCCTTTGACAATTTTCTGACCTTCAAAACCTAACCCTTCCTTCAGGTTGTGCTCTTGTTAATTAACTTGCCTGAAGTTACTTTCCGCCGTCCCACGCCAAACCCAAACCTGTAATAATACATGTTAATCTGAGAGGGGAAAAAACCCACCTAATAATGTATCCCTGACAGAATAATAATGGAGCCACACAAAGAAATCATAAATGCTGCAGTTGGCGATTTGTGGCTGGGTCCCATTGGGTCCAAGCAGGCCCAACCAGTGTTGCGTGGTGATCACGTAGTCGGGGTGTGTGGTGTTCTTTGCGAGGTCTAAGGCACCCAAAAACTGCTCCCTCTCCTGAGGAGTCAAAGAATGAATGTTCCGCCGAACAACCAGTGGTTTCTTCCGATCACAGTTGGGGCCGGTCCAGCCAAACTTGCAGTCTCCACAGTTATAGCCAGCAAAGTTTCCTAAAGTATTTGTGGGGGGGCAGGGGGAGATGGAAGAAGTAAGTTAACGCAGTTTGAAGGAAATTTCTGAATTTGAACTTTGGGGCAGAATGGAAGAGAAAGATGAAGGTGCTGACAAGAGGGAAAAGAAAGCCAATTCTCTTTCCTTGCTCTCTTGAGATGTTTGTATTTCAAAGTGAAACTGAATGCTACAGAGTTCCCTGGAAATTTTTCCTACAAAGAAACAGGATGTGAAGGGCATTACATGCTGTTATGGGCTGAATGGTATCTGCCCCAAATTAATACGCTGAAGTCCTAACCTTCAGTACCTCAGGATGTATTTGGAGACAGGGAATTTAAAGAGGTAATTAAGTTAACAGAGGTAATTAGGGTGGCCCCTCATCTAGTATGACTGATGTCTCTATAGGAAGAGGAAATTTGGACACAGATAGTGAAGGCACGGGGAAGGCAACCAAACCTGTGAACACCTTGATCTTGGACTTCAGCCTCCAGATCAGTGAGAGAATGGATTTCTGTTTGTCACCCAGTCGGTGGTATGTTGTTAAGGCAGCCCTAGCAAACAAATCCCGTGTTGACTTCTATATGCTCCTTCTTCTCATGGGTCACGCAGGGTGTCCCTTCCTGCGCCCTCTCCACCCCCCTCCCTGGGACCAAGCGGCAGCCTTGCTGTCTGCTGCCGAGCTCCGCTGTCCTATGGCAAACACGAAAACTCTGCCCCGCACCCGTTCATCAGTCCAGAGAAGGAGGGACTATACACCAAGCTAAAGGTGACACAGAAATAAATAAACTGATTTCCAAGAATTTAGGTGAAATCTAACATTAAAAAAACTGGTTTACTTCACAAAGGAGACAGAGTTAAGACAAAATCAATGGAGGCTGGCAGGTCATCAAGGTGAATTAGCTGCCACGGTATCAGGAAGTACAAATCACCACCGGTTCCCTGTGGATGCAAACGTCTCTCTTCTGTCAACCCAGGGAAAGGGGGCTAGTCATCTCAAGTGCCATGCCTCTTTCTGACTCATGCTGAGGTTTAAATTACTTTATCTCGCTTTTGACTTTTCCCTTCTTGAGTATTGCTTTTGTTCTGGTGAGCCCCTCATTCTTTAGATGGTGGTAAGTTAGAGTAAACATTTCAATATTGTTGGAGCGAAATGTTGAAACAAAAAGGGATAATGATAATTATCTCCCAGGGGATAGGAGGGGCTATGGGAAGCATTTCACCTGAGTGACCAGCGCCCAGGCTCACCTTCCTCCTCCTCCTCCTCCTCCTCCTCATGCTCCCAGACCTTTTTACTTGCTCTTCCTTCTGTGGTTGCCTAGGTCACCAGCTCCTCCTTTAAGCTACAGGATGGCTCCTCTGCAGGGCCATCCTTGATTCTACACAGCAGGGGCAGGTGCTCCGTGCTCCCATTGTCCCTCCTGTTCCCCTTTCATTGCACTTATCGCACCGACTGAAACCTTCCGCTTGTCTCAGCTACGGCAACACAAAGGCAGTTATCCTGCCACCGAGGCCGTGCTTGGTCCTGTACAAAACGAGTATTTGTTGAATAAATGAAAGAAATATAAAGTCAAATCACCACAATGTACACTTTAAATATCTTTACATTTTATTTGTCAATTATACCTCAAGGGAGCTAGCATTTCCAAAATGTTTCAAAAGAAAGAAGTATGTCAACTATACTTTAACTATTTTCTTTTAATTTTTAAAGAAGGGGATATAAAGCATGCAATAGATAATTCAAGAAACACAAATGTCCTTCTCTTTTTCTCTCCCTGTCCTTGTGGATTAGAAAGAAAAGCAGGCTTTGTAAATAGTTTTGATAAACAATAAGCACCAAAAGAGAGGTAAGTAAAAAAATGTGGTGACCTTAGTAGAGAGAGGGCTATTTGGATCTCTAAAGAAAAAGAAAAATTACCACTGGCCTGAAAACAAAACAATGAGCTTTTGTACCTTGTAAAAAAATGCCAACCCTTCTTTTCTATTAACCCAAAGGATTTTTTGATCGCTAAAGAAATATCCTTAAAAATGTCATAAGTAGGAAGAATTTTTCCAGAGTAATTGGTTATTCATGTTCTATGCTCTTTGTCACATGCAAAATACAGGATGGGTCAGAAGCAGGTTTACAGCCGTTCGTATGGAAAATAACACAATAATTAATAAGTAATAATACAAGAATAAACTCTGTGTTTTGTGTACTTACAACTATAAACTTACTTTTGCTACACTTCATATTCTGTCTACCTTTACACAGCTCAATTATCTGTATTTTCCTGTTTCAACACCATATGAGGACATAAGTAAAAAATACTTAAAAGGAAAAATTCTACTAGTCCTAAAATTGAAAATCGTGTTTTTGAATAATCTGAGTTAAACATTAACATTTATATTGATTGTTAGAGTAAAGCAATTAAATATAGATTATTTAACAAATATTTATTAAACAACTAGTAGAGTATCAGACGCAATGCAAGGGGTTTAAGGCTTCATGGAGCTTGAAGTGTATTTATTTCCCCTCAGGATACCTACTGAAATTATATAGTAACTATTTTGGGCGAGTTTACTTTAAATAATTTTTTCTTATTTTTCAAATACAGTTGATTTACATTATATTAGTTTCAGGTGTACGCCTCAGTGAATAGACATTATACAACTCACTAAGTTATCACCCCAATAAATTTAGTACCCATCTAACGCCATAGATAGTTATTAAAATATTATTAATTATATTCCCTATGCTGTACTTTACTACCCCACGACTATTCGTAACTACCAATTTGTACTTCTTAATCCCTTCACCTTTTTCACCCATCTCCCCAAACCCCCTCCCATCTTAAAGAAGATCCTTTAACGTTTCCTGTAATGCTGGTTTGATGGTGATGAACTCCTTTAGGTTTTTCTTGTCTGAGAAGCTCTTTTTCTGTCTTTTAACTCCAAATGATAGTTTTGCTAGGTAGAGTAATCTTGGTTGTAGGCCCTTGCTTTTTATCACTTTGAATAAGTCTTGCCACTCTCTTTTGGACTGCAGAGTTTCTGTTGAGAAATCAACTGACAGTCTCGTGGTAGCTCCCTTGTAGGTAACTAACTGCTTTTCTGTTGCTGCTTTTAACATTCTATCTTTGTCTTTAACCTTTCACATTTTAATTATGATGTGTCTTGGTGTGGGTCTATTTGGGTTCATCTTATTTGGGACTCTCTTCACTTCCTGAACTTGTGTGCCCATTTCCTTCACCAGGTTAGGGAAGTTTACTGTCATTATTTTTTCACATAGATTTTTAGGACCTTGCTCTCTCTCTCCTCCTTCTGGCACCTCCAGATGCTGGGCCTGGGCCCACTTAGCGAGATAAGAGGCCTACAGAGGCCAGGTGCTGTTTGTTTGAGATATTTTAGGAAAGGTGGAAATAGGACAGACCATTCCTTTGGAAAAGCCACTAGAAATGGTTTGACAGGTTGCGTGGGGTGAGGCCTCAGGAAATCACCAGGGCAGGACAAACAATGTGATCCAGATTTATGGAGATTCAGATATGGTACCCACCTGCTGACCCTGTTGGGGAGGGCTCAGCAAAGGAACAATGGCCTCTACCAGCACTTCTGTCTGGGAGAAAGCTACCCCTACAGCTCATGCCCTGATGCCAGATCACTCAGTTCTTCCCCATAGGTTTCTAGCTCCTTTTGAGCTATTGCCCAAGTGCTGGAACTCAGAGCAAGTGAGTCCAGCTGAGTCCTGTGCAGGCCTTATAAGAGGAATGCCTGGGACTCCTGGAGCCTCTGCCACACTTAGCCACAATCTCCATGGTTTTTCTGTAGCCAGAAATTATGGGTACCTCTCTTCCTGGCACTAGAAACCTGGGCTAAGAGGACTGGTATGGGGCTGAGACACTCTTACTCTGCAGAGAGACCTCCACAGCTAAGAAAATATTCCACTACACATGGCTATGGGTCCAACCCACTCTGAGTCTTTGCCCCTCCCACCAGTCTTAATGTGGTTTCTTCTTTACATCCCTAGTTACAGGACCTCTGTTCAGCTAGATTTCAGGCAATTCCAATGATGGTTGTTCTGTAGTTTAGTTATAGTTTTGATGTGGTCGTGGGAGAATTTGAGTAACACATGTAGCTATGCCACCATTTTGACTGGAACCTGTATAATGACTACTTTTTAAACATCTTTGATTAAAATGTATCACTTATTCTGGTAGCTTTTATAGGAATAAAGTATTCTTTTTTTGAGGACTGATTGAATAAAATGTCTCTGAAGAATATGAAACACCCAAACTTCCAGCTGTTTACCTATAGCTGGATGACTGGAGGTAAATGTACAGTCACAGCTCTGCAGTAAAAAAGCAATTCCATCCTTCAAAATGGTAAGAAATAGCACACCTAAATTTTACAATAATAAGTTCAGTACACTTCTACATATAAAGACATAAAACTTGTCTTTGAATTTTGGGATGTCATTGAAACTGAGCAGTTCATCATGAGCTTTAAGATTCCTGCACTTTCTCTGACATGACTGTTTTTGGTTGCTAGAAAAATTACTAATAATAATTATCTCCTTCAACCATTTATTCAACAATTCAGTTATTACCTAAAGGGGAGTCAAAATCAAGCATGCCTCCCTCTGCTCCCACAACTTCATGTGTATTTACAAAGTGCCACATTTCCTAACTTTGGACTTCAGCTCTCTGAAATTGTCATATTGGGATAAGAATTCTACTTCATAAGGTTCTTGTGGAGAACAGGCATGTTAATAATTAGAGTACTTGAACAGCATCTGGTAAATAAGAAGCTCCGTATTATTATTACCAGTATCGCTAGATACCACATATAAAGTAGTATCATATAAGTATTTGTTTTAACTTCTGTCTTACTCATCCAATACACTGTCAACATGTGAAAAATCATGTAAGGTTTTTTCCTCTGTGTAGGTTATAATTGGAGCTAAACATAATTTCTTTGCAATGAAGAAGTCCATGAATAACTGAATAAAAGGCATCAGGCACTTTGGGGATACAAACATAAACAAGACACAGGACCTTTTCCCAGGGGAGATGAAGGGCACGTGCACAAGGAAATAGCGACGCAAGTCTAACAGTGGGGAAAGTGAAAACAGAGGAGTCGACCAAGCCCCATGGGCGACAAAAGGCAAAAGAATTAATTCTGACTCAGACGACCAGAGATGCTCACAATTACCGTGAACGAAGGCGTCTCTTTTCACGAAGCTAGAGCTGCCCCTGAGAAGAAACATAGAAGCAATGTAATAGGAAAGCATTTGTCTGGGGTTGAACTCACCTATGACCCAGAAATGTATTCAATTAAAAAATTCATTTTTCACTGTGTCTCAGCAAAAATGCCCTAAAGCTCTGCAGAACTTTTTTATTTTTTGGCTTCTAAGCCTGCTCTAAAAATATTTGTTAAAATGCTGAAGACAACTGAAAAGCGTAGCAATGTGAAACCCTAGCACCCAAAATGTTTATTTCTCTCGGTTAGATTTCCTAGTGGTTCCTTACATCAATTTCACATGAGTGTCTTCTTTTCCCTTAATCTGCCAATAGCAGCAGAGAAAAATATAGAAGGGCTATTTTAGAAATGGAGAGAGAGAAAAAAATAAAGGACCCCTAGAACCAATCTATCGACCCCTGAGTATATCCTTGAGCAAAAATTAAATTTAAAAAGACAAAGTACAGTCCCCGCTTAGGACTGGCATAAAAATGGAAAGAGACCCAGAGCAACCAAACAATGCACGTTCCTGCATGAACTGCATCAGCTCAAGCTCAGAAAGCTATTAGACTAAATAAGCTTAAAGACCACCGATTAGTGAATTTATAAGGAGTTCTAAACGGCCTATTCCTTTTAATTAGAGATTCTATTATTTTAATAACAATACTTTATACTCACGTATGGCCTTTCATCTATGGAGCTCAAAAGGATTTCACAAGTGTGGTTTCATCATTATCCCCATTTCAGAGATTGGAAAATGAAGGGCACTTAGTCACTTGTACAAACAAGAAGTTCTCAGACAACTGTTCAAAAACTATTTGGTGTGCATATTTTTCAAAAGTCGCAAGACACAGCTGCAACTGGTTAACCTCAGAAATGCCAACAGGCAGGTATGACTTGCAGGGTGAATGGCTAAGTCTCCCGAAATTCAGCTCTTCTTGACAATTAAGTTCAATAATGTTTGGGTCAAATTTAAACCCACAGAAAATAGAGAAGTTCTCTCTAGAGAATTTGAGCCCCCAAATTTTTTCCCCTCAGACTCTGCATTTATTTTGATAAAATAGGCTAAAATCTTTTACCAACTTCAAGACTGTAGAAACTACGGTGTGTTAACTTACTGCTTTTAAATTTCTTTGTGGTGAGAATACTTAACATGAGATCTACTCTCTTAATACATTTTTAGGTGTATAATACATTACTCTAGGTACAAAGCTATAGAGAATTGTTGAACTTATCTTGATCAGTCTCACTGATTTTGATACGTCATGTAAGTGGAACCATGCAGCAATTGCCTTTCTATGACTGACTTATATTTCCTTAGCATAGCGTCCTCCAGGTTCACCCATGTTGTTATATATTTCAGAATTTCTTTCATTTCTTCAGGCTAAATAGTGTTCCTTTGCACATCTCTACCACTTGTCTAGGATGTGGGGCAATTGGAAACCCTGTGCACTACTGAAGGGAGTGCAAAATGGGGTGACTGCTATAGGAAACAGTATGACAATCATACAATTGTCATATGATCTGGAATTCCCACTTTTGGACCCTTATCCAAAGGAACTGAAAGCCAGCTCTTGTAGACATATTAGCATCCCCATGTTGATTGCAACACTGCTCCCAAAAGCCAAGATGTGGAAACAATCTAAATGTCCTGCAACAGATGAATGATGTGTCTATTTTTCCATTGATTTAACAAAGTTCAAGATCATCAATCGTCTGTTTGCCAGAAGCTAATCTACAGCTCTTCCATAAATCCATAAATTTTGAGTGACCCCAGAATAATCCCAGGGGCCCTATTTGCAAAATAATTATGAGGCTACCAGACAAGAGGGCTTTGGAACCCTCAAGATCAGATTTAAATTCTGAAGACTGGCTCCTAAACCATGAGAAAGCTACCCTAGGAAGGCAAGCAGCTCACTCTTTAGGGAGAATACACTGAAAGACATGTGTCTTGCTTTGGTACATAGGACACATCAGAGTGATTATTGTGTATAATAAATAACTTTTCAGCTCAGCCACTAAGGACCTAACTCTGGTGTCCTGATACCCAAAGATAAAGGCCATCTAGCTGACATCAGTGGAGTCATGCAAAGTTGGGGTGCAAAGAAGCATGGTCACGAATGGAGCATGGGAGTGAGTCATAACCTGGTAGGGGGTCTCAGAAGCAGCCATGGCCTTGACAATGGCTGGAGTTGGAGACCATGCACCCTGAGGAAGCCCCGTTTTCTTTGACTGGTTTATGGGTGTTTATGGGCACATGAGGTCCTTACAGCCTGGACTTTCAGGACAGGCCCTATATCTGGTCCTCTGCCTCTTAGCTATGTTTTTCCTCCTCAGAGTAGGGGATCCCTTTTTATGTCTTGAATATCAGTCACTGTGACCCTAAGTTCCTGTCGCTTTTGAGAAATATTGGTAAGCGTTCCCTCAGGAAAGGGAGATTACAATTATCTGCCCTTCTGCCATTCTCTAGTCTTTCCATCCCCACCTTTAAAAAACATAACAACAACTTGTTAAGCAGGTCAAGTCAAAAGATGAAGTAGCTGGTGATAAGAAGAGTTAAGAGTTACATCTGATTTCCTAATACCTTCTGTCTCAAGATTCCAAACATGGAGATTTCCAACCTTTGTACTTTGTGGTACTCTAACATTGATTGACCCGGAAATCAGTGTTCTAGAATTTCTGAGTCACAAAGAAGTTACTGTGTTGCATGGCTTCTAATCACACAATATGAAACCTGATGCTTCTCATTAAACTGAAAAGCCATCAGAACCTACGAGATAATGTCCATAGAAGGTAATGCTCAATGAACACAGAAAAAAAATGGAGAGTATATAATTCAATATGCTTTTAAAAACTTCTCATCACAATCAATACTCACAGCAAACTAATCATTTCTTTGAATCACATAATTAACAATATGACTACAAAATGATTACAAAGCCAGAATTATTTTTAAAGTTTAGAAAAACTAACACCATTCCTCCATTAACATCACAACCCTTTGTATATTTCCTCAGCTTACTTTTCATACCCTTACCACAGCTCAATTATGTGTATTTTCCAAGGTTCCTGTATCATATAAGAACATTAAAAAAAACATAATTTAAGAAGGAAAAGCTCTTATGCAGTTGGACACTGTAGAGCAGTGTCCAAGGGCTTTGCTGCAGTGGTCACTTGTGGATTTTGTGATTCTGATGTCCTGACAGGTTTGAGATTCATCGCCGCTGAGTGTGGCCATTGAACACAGCAGGGAGACCCTACTGACGACGGTAGGAGGCAGCTCAGAAGGGCCAGAGGAATAAGAACTGCATACAGATTTCAAAGAAATGGGCAACAAGAGAGACCAAGGCCGAGAAGAGGGACAGTGAGCAAACCTGATGCCCACATCAAACCCAGGTAAGAGTGAAAAAAGCCATTGTTATCTAATAACAATCCTCCCTTCCCGGATCACTGAGAAAGATTTGCCCTGCCACAGCTCTCCAACTTGGGCAAAGTTACACCCCAGACATAACCCCCAATCTGCTTGAGACCTATTCAAACCCTGAGAAGCACTGTCACTAGGACTACAGAACACCCGCCTTCAACGCCTGTCTTCTGGATGCCAACCTCACCCACCACCCTCTTCGACAAGTGCAAACCCATTTCAGGAGAGGGCATTGAATCCATCGTGAGAGGACTTGCTCTGGGTTTCAAAGCTGACTCTCAAGCTCTTTAGCTTCCAACAAACAAGCCAATGGTATGTTGGCATGAGTTCATATAGCCAGGCTTGGCCTGCGTACTATTTACTTAGATTCCGTAACTACATGTACTAGAGGGTATGAAGAATATAACCAAGACATCAGCCTTACTTAATTTGCCGCCTACGAGAAACACACTCCGTTTGCCTTTCAAAGCCTAATCTGACAGTCTCAGCAGCCTCATCTCCTCCTTAGAAGGGGCTCCTTTCCCAGCTGGGCCCTCCCCATTAAGTTTGCAGCACGCCAGGTCTCCCCAGAGGGTCTCCCTCACCTGTGCACTTGCAGGTCCGGTTGAAGAACTTCCGTGGCCACTGTTCTCGGTCATCCTGGTTTCTCAGCATGTAAGGACCGCTCCAGGGCCTGGTGTCAGCTTGCACCTCCATGCACTGGCCACGGCCCTCCCCAGAGCCACAGATGTTGGCCGGCTCCATACCCAACGGCGGGCAGCACACCTTGGACACCAGGTTGTCCACCGTCATGCAGGCCCTGGGGAACTGTGCCCGGGCCCCAGGCAGAGCCGCACAGCCCAGGCAACTGAGCAGAAGCCCCCACCAAAGGGAGCTCATGGCTTTAGAATCAGGAGAACTTTCTCTTGCTTTCCACTCCTTCTATGCTGCTCTCTTCTTATCTTCCACTAGAGCTCTTGCGCGTTCACTCAGTTTTTGATTTTTGGTTTTTGATTTTTTTCTTGTATATTTTTGTTTTGTGGTCTGTTCCTCGTCTTGTTAAAAAATACCCACAAAATCACAGAACCCACGCATGTGCACGTGTATACACGCACAGGCTATTTTATGTGCTCCAAACAACTACAACAAATTTAATTTTATTAGAAGCGCCTCTAACAGCCAGACTTAATGAGGGTAGTGCTTCTCACCACCTTCCCCCCATTAAATCCGGCTTTGTCTAATTGAGTTAATTTGCAGAGCTCTCCCGTCATACTACTTACTATGCTGGCATTTCTAACCCCCCTCCTTTCCTCCTGATTCCATGACTTTAATTGCCTTGAACTCGGTTCAAAAGCCAAACACCGGGCTGCCTTTATTCTGTCTGGAGTGCCAAGCCACAGGGCTTTGTGGGGTTTGTGTTAAGGGCTGGGAGAAGCGGTCATTAGGGGGATTAGCGTTAGGAACCCTCATGGTTAGCACATGACCCAAAGTGCACAGTGAAGTAGATAAAGTTCCTGGCTTTGTTTCAAGAGGGTGAAACCATCTTCATTATCTCGGCTCATGTGCTCCAGCCAAGCTTGTGACCTCAGACTTCCCGGGGAGTCAATAGAGGCAGTGAGCTCGTCATCAAAGGCCCTTACAGACAAGCACGCGCTGCTAACTACAGTTCACTCCTGACTGTTCCCTGACGTGCTAGAAAGACCACTACAGCAGGTCACACAACTTCAGAAATAAAGAAACATTTATTTAGGGCCGACATACAAGGAACAGCTTTGTTCCACGATTAGAGACCCTCTTCCCTCCAAATAATAACATTCTATTCTCCTATTCAGCACATCCAGCCTGCGGATTGTTTTAATTACATGAAGAGCTGCGCCACCAGAAATTCAAAATCATCATTATCTCATGGTAAGGAAGGTAGCGAAACAATCCAGAGTGAGGGTTTGCAAGTGACGTCTTTTGCTTTATGGTCAAGTTAAGAATTGGTGATCTAGAAAGCAGTGTCTCCGCTAGTGGCCCTGGGGCAGCTAGGCGAGCACCCATTTATCCCTTCGGGTGGGAAGAGGACTGTCTGAGCCCCAACAGGGTCTGCACACACTGCTGACATGAAACTGGCCAAAACAGCTCCTCAGCACACTGAACATCAGGACACGAAGACACGGAATGTTATTTCCAAAGTGATTTCCCAAGGTTAAGCCATTTCGATATAGCTGTTCCTGTCCCATGTACTTCTGCATCACCCTATGATCCACATTAAGTCGTGATGTAATAAATGACAGTTTTCAACCCTGACCATACACCCAAGCCAGCCTGGACCCCAATCCCAGGGAAGCAGAATCTCTGACGGTGTGACTCAGGTTTCAGCCTATTTTATAAGTTCTCCAGGCCCCTCCAGAGTATTGTCAGAGTTGACCATGGCTGGGTCCAAATAAAGCACAGCTGCAGAGGAAATGTCGGAAGAGAGTCATCTTAAAGATTCCACGAATGTTAGTCTCCTCAGGCTGTCCTAACAAACTACCACACGCTGAGGGGGTGGGGGTGCCTAAAATAACAGTTCTGAAGGCCAGATTTCCAAACCCAGTGTGTCTGTGGGGCTGTGCTCTCTCCAAAGGCCCTGGAGGAGCCTTCTTCTTGCCTCTTCCAGCCCCTGGGGGCTGCCACCATTCCTCAACCGTCCTTGATTGGAGGCGGCATCCCCCCAGTCTCTGCCATAGTCACATGGCCTCCACCGGCTCTGTCTGTGACTCTCTTCTATGTGTCTCCTATAAAGATACTTGTCATTGGATTTAGGACCCAGCTGGATAATCCAGGATGATCTGATCTTGAGGTCTTATACTTGTAAAGACCCTTTTATCAAATAAGGTCTCATTCACAGTTTGGGAGGCATGGAATGGCTTCTCGGAGGCCACTATTCAACCCACTATGTCATGGATATAAAACTTAAATAATACTAGATTTCAACATCACAGAATTGGAAGGGTGTTTTGGAGCTCATTTACTCATTGCGTGTGTATTTATTGACCCCCTTTATGCCAACCTTGTGACACTTTAGGATTTAATTCTATGTTTTGTGGTGCTCTGGTTCCACAAATATTTGGTTCAAAGGTCTTAGATACTGACATTGAGCCAAGAGTTGACAACTCTGGTGTCAGGATGCCCCCAGGCCTAAGTCTTGGGATACCATTTCTTTCATAGGAACACTTGCTAAATAACTCACTCAGTTTGTAGCTTTCAATTCAGGCTATCATAACTCCCCAAATTACAACGCTGCCCCTGACCTCAGCCGTGAACCTCACATACTTATATCTAACTTCCTCTTTGACCTCTCACTCAGAGGTCTAGACACTTCTCACTTACGTTGCTCAAAGCAGAAGCCTTGCTCTCTCCTCCCAGATTCGTTCATCCACAAGTCATCTCCATCTTGGTAAAGAATGCCACCACAGTCCTGTAACTGGTCCTTGAGTCTTCCCCTCCCCACCTCCCCTGCGTATGCTTCCCACTGCACTTAGGGTAAAACCCAAGGTCCTTTCCATGCACGACTCAGTGTGTGGTCCATGGAGCCACGCACGGGAGGTCCCGGTCTGCATCAAGGTATGTACCATAAGGAGAGAAAGGAAAAGCCAGGATTTAGAGACTGTCACTGCAATTTGACATTGCCACAAGGTCAAGCATATGATCAGTGGACTCCTCTCATGGAAGACGGAGTCCAGTTGGGGGTTGTGCGCATGTCGAACTTGCATGGTGATGATCTTGAGGCACATACTGCAAACTAGTCTTGTTGGATCCGATGTTGTGTGTAACTGAATTTTTTTTTAATTTTAAAAGTTCTTTACCGTAGATAGTTTGAGAAGAGCTGGCATGACAGATCCTCCATGATCTGTTCCTCACCTCCCCCCGCCTCCTGCTCATTCGGCAAGAGCCGAGCACAACAGTCACTCTGTTTCTCACACGTGTGTTCATTTCCACCACAGCCTTGTCCTACCACTTCCTCTACCTGCCACGTTCATGCTCGGAATCCTCCTTGTCACTCCCGTGTCACCCCAACTGTTAACTCCTGAGAGAGGTCGCCCCAGAACACTCACTTTCCTGGGCCTACTCAGAGCCTCCTACTTTCTACATGGCACGACTTGTTCTTCATAGCACTTATCACTATTCAAAATTTTCCTATTTATTGGACTAGCTGTTGATCGTCTCCTCTGCCAAGTTCACCCAGCAGACCGAGGTGCTTAAGCGTGTTGTCTTTCCAGTGCCAAAGCGTGGCTGCTGAGTAACAGCTGATGAGTAAATGCCCCCATCCTCAAATTTTTTATGTTCATCAGAAAAGCCTTACCATTTTAGTGATTGGCTTTCTACAAATTAAATGTTATTAATGTGACTACATAAAATCAATTTAGATTCATAAACACCACTGTTATGTTAAGGGTTCCTTTTAAGATTTGTTACATTACTAAAAATATTTAAAAACCACTGGCCCCGCATCTCCGACAATAACAAATTTCCTCCTCACTATTTCTGATGAAGTATCATCAGTGTCTGCTGAAAGCACCTCGAGTAAGGAGTTTCCTTCAGGGAATAATTCTAAGGGTTAGGATATGTATTTAACATTTAACATAATTTGAATGAAAATCTAAATATAAATATTTAGTGAAAATTTCACCCACCAATGCTTTCATTGAAAACCTCTGTAGCCCCCCAGCATGGGTGCAGTCCATTTTCTATAGAATTTTCTCCCCTGTCTTCTCTTTTTTTAAAACTAAATTTCCTGAATTCCCTTTATGTTTTCTTCATTTGACCTGGTCCTAACTCCCCACATCAGCCTAGTCACTCTTTTTCAGGAAAATTCCCTTTGCTCGTTGATGAGCGTTTCCCACAGCGGAATGTAGCATTCCTAAGTCAAGATGGCTAGAACATGAGCTTGTGAGCTTTGCTGAGCAGCCACAGAGATTTTGCGTCTCTTAGCTTCAGCTAAGTCACGCTGCAATTACGGTCTCAGAATCTCACTGGCTTATGAAACAAATGTTCAGCACACACCAGCTAAAGCTCTGCTCCACCAAGCCTTCACTCTGGGACTCAGGGTAGGAGCACCTTTTCTTTCCTTTCCTGGTATTGCTCACCTTGTGGCAAAGAAGGCAATGATAGACAAACGCTTAACAGCGGTCCACCTTCCTCCCTTCTGCAAAGCCAGTCTCATGGCCAAGACTTCTGCTGTCAAAGACAGGGGCTCTGTAAGGAAGACCCCTACAGGGAGGGTCAGCAAATATTACATTTTTACTGTATTTAAAATTAACTTAAATTCCTAGGTCTCTTTCATATAGCTTTGACACAGCAGCTCCAAAGTCAAATGCTTCTCCTATCTCCACCCTCTGTTCTTGTCTTACGGACTTTTCTTTTGGATCTGTATTAGTTTGCTCTTGTTACCACAATAAACAGAAATTTTTCTCACAGTTCTGGAGGCTAAAAGTCCAAAATTAAGGTGTCAGCTGGCTTGGTTTCTACTGAGGCCTCCCTCCTTGGTTCACAGACTAATGAACACCACTATTACAATGACTGTCCTCGTGCATGGCCTTTCCTCTGTGTCTACTGGTGTGTCTGAATTTCCTCTTTTTATAAGGACACCAGACATACTGGATTAGGCTCATCCTAAGAGCCTCATTTTCACTTAATCCCCTCTTTAAAGGTCCTGTCTCCACAAATGGTCACATTGTGGATGTTGGGGTTTCAACATATGAATTTGGGGAGAACACGATTCAGCCCATAACAGTCTCTAAACACAAGAGTTCACCTTTGCTTCTATTAAACGTTGTCATATTAAATTGGTGTGCTAAACAATGTGATTTCTCTCTTTCTGGCCTTAGTCTTAGCCACACATTTGGTTGGCCTTTTCTTCAGAACCCAACTCATTGATGAAAATGATAATGAGCCCTGGCCAGTGTGGCTCAGTTGGTTGAGTGTCGTCCAATAGACTGAAAGTTCACAGGTTCGATTCCTGGTCAGGGCACATACCCAGGGTGGTTCGATCCTCAGTCGGGAAGCATACAAGAAGGCAAACAATGAAAGGATGCTTCTCTTTCACATTGATGTTTCTCTCTCTCTCTCTCTTTCTCTCTCTCTCTGCCCCACCCCTTTTGTCTTTCTCTATAAAGTAATGAAAAAATGTCCTTGGGTGAGAGGAATAATTAAATAAATAAATAAGAAAGAGAAAGAGAGAGAGAGAGAAAGAAAGAAAGAAAGAAAGAAAGAAAGAAAGAAAGAAAGAAAGAAAGAAAGAAAGAAAGAAAGAAAAAGGAAGGAAGGAAGGAAGGAAAGAAGGAAGGAAGGAAGGAAGGAAGGAAGGAAGGAAGGAAGGAAGGAAGGAAGGAAGGAAGAAAATGATAAAGAGACCATAGAAGTCTTTGGCAGGATCCCTGGGCATGCCACTCAAACAGAGTCTCCTAACTCTGGAGGGTAACAGGATAGACCCAGAGGGTCCTTGAATGTCCTGCAATTATATGGAGAATTTAGCATGGGCCTTTTTCAATGAAGAAGATTCGCAGGTTGATTAGCTCCCCAAATGGATCTATGACTCAGACCTTAAGATTTCAGCACAAGCCAAACCTCGAAGTTCCCTAAGAGAAAACTTAGAATGCTACCCTGGGCCCCACTGGTGCTTCCGAAGGATACCACAGCCGTTAGCCACCAGTCTGCCTGGCCACAACGCAGGAATTTATACAGTGCACTGCCCTTCTCCAAGAAAGGCAGAGGCCCAGAGCTTTCTCAAACTCACCTGGTCTTGGAGGAAAAGGCTTAAATTGTTAAAGGAAAAGGCTTAAGCCAAGTGGCAACCCCATCAGCCTTGCAGAAATATAGTCAGGCACATCATCAGCACTTTGAAAACATTTGTTGAGTAAAGGAACCCTCATCTGTGCTGTATCCCCCATAAAAGCAGGGTACTCACTCTTTATTATCCCATGGAAATGTCACGTTTGAGGCTCCATGCTTTGAAGGGGAGCAAAAGGAACAACACGCATTAAAGGGTAATTATACTAACTCTCGATAGTTGAGGAAGGGTTGGAAGAGTATGGATTATTTGACCTGGAATAGAACTGCTGGGGAGTGATCGAAAGATTTTCGAAAAGATGAAAAGATTTATTTTGGATTTGGTCAGGCTATGGCCACAGGTTAAGTACGGGTTGTGGCTCTCTCAAAGCCGTTGGATTTGGGGGTCCTTTTGAGTTCCCAGGTATTACCTGATTCTGTCACTTTAGGAGGAAGAAGGCAGCCTGAGGTATTCAGTCTCTGCTTTGCTCCAAGCACCTAGGCTAGAAACTTGCTGTGTATCGTTTCTGGTTATTTATCCACTGGGTGTTATCCCCTTTCCCCAGGGTAGACAGTGGAGGCTGTGAGACCTCAGTGACCATCCCTGTGACTGAGCTGTTTTCCTGACTCCAAGGTCATGGCTTCTTCCCTAGGCTGAATTGCCAAATTTTCCGCTTTAGCCAGAGAAGTGCTGGAGGCCAAGGGACCTCATGGGAACTTACATTTCTTTGTCTCTTACTCCATACGAGGTTCTGTACTAGGCTTGCCTTCCTTCCCTATCTTATCCCATCTAAATTACAATGAAGTGCCGCTTGCCATAAAATACCTCTAATTTAAATGAATTGTTTTCGTCTTGCTATCCTAGATGGAAACCCTACGCAGGTCAGAACAGAATTAAGAAATTCTCATTCTGACAGAGGAAACTGGCTGGAGCTGAGAATGTGTGGTTCCTCCTAGGGTTATATATTAACTGAATTACCTTTTGGTATCAGCCAGCCTCCCACATTAAGGCATGTTATGAGAAAACCTCATGTGAAGCCGCTAAGGCATTTTATGTCATCTCATATACTTCACAATGTTATTTTTATGAGGATCCTGGGGAGAGATTTCTCTCAGGGCTCAGTACCCAGAAAAGTTGTACTTCTTCATAACTTTTAGACCCTGTGACTCTTAGAATGGTGTTTCTTTCTTTGCCTTTGCCAGCTATGAAGCATCGAGCCAAATATGCAGCCCACACGTCAAGCAACTGATTGATGCAGCATTTAGTTTGTATTTTGCTTGCCTTATGTTCTGGATTCTGAGATTCCCACTTTACCCCTTTGCAAACGTATGCATTTCTCTAGCATATCAAATTTCTTGAGAAAGGCAGCAGAGGGGTGTATACATCCACATATAATTCTGCGTGAGTCCAAAGGTAATAAACACCCACCCAAGTTATTGTTTGTAAGCAAGTCAGGGTTTCAAGAAGAATTCAAGATGAGTTTCTGAGAAATAGGTGTAAGTAATCTGAGATCAAAGGACATAAGCCAAGGAGATCTTGGATCATGAGCATGGCTATAATTAAATATTGCCTTATTTATGACAGGAAAAGTTTTTGATAGAAACTGCATAACAGAATCCAGGAGGAGAGATTGCATGGGTGTATTGAGACCATTTGTTGCCAATGGAAGCTATAAAATCTAGGACTATTCTAAGAAGTGTTCTGAAATCCAGTAAAGAAAGGCAGCTGAGTATTATAGAGCTAAATAAATAATCTGAGTGTAGAAAAGTGCTTGATTAGAAAGCAACTTATTTCACCTTGTTCTCTTACAGCCAAGGCAAGAATCTTAATGAAAAGAGATGTCCTGCAGACTTTCATTTTGCATTTCAGCACCTAGCACTGTCTTGCACATAAGACCTGGTGCGTGTTCATGGGAGTGAACTGAATTAGGCACTTTAGAGAACTGTGAGAAAAGGATGCTGGGTGTGCCTGCAAAACTTCGCAGATAAGATACCAGTTTGTGCTTTTCCTACCTTCAATGGGGGATAAAATGGCTCAAAGCCTGGTAAACCACGAATGGGGTGCTAAATGTTTTAGAGCTGGTGCTAAGATGAATACCGAGAAATCATCTGCATCTTTCTTCTGCTGGTCAGCGAGTCGCCTGCTCTTCTCTCCCAGCCTCTGAATGTGAAAATCCTCCCTGTTTTTAGTCCCCGCTGGACTCCTCTGTCTGCTGCTTTTTAATCTATTCTCTGCTGCCACATCATAGTGAAAAGAGATTATTTTTTTCCTCTGTGTCTAAATTGTTTCCCAAACGCTGGGCATCTGTACTGATAAGGATTTTGTTTTCTACATCTAAGAGCTTTTCTTTTCTTGGTGGTAGAAATTATTCTTCAGAGGAATCACGGGTTAGGAATGGGCTGTGGGGCTTCTGGTAATTTCAGTTGGATGAATTTTTTCCTCCCTGCATGCATTTTTTGATAGTCTATCCCTAAGGCTGTGTTATACATCAAACTCACTTTAGTTTCAGATTTTGCATCTATATGGTCACCTCAGTTCTTTGTTATGCAACTTGTGCCCTTCAATTCTTATTTTTAAACTTTTGTTTGTCATTTTTCATCCTGGTGATGGGTATTCGGCTTGGATTTTTTTTTTTATGTGTACCCCTATCATTTAAAGACTGACTTGTGAAAGTAATATTGCTACTTCTCCTTCAAAATACAGATAGTGGAAGAAGGGAACTGCTCCCTCTTCTGCCCATGTCTGATCAAACCCAGCAAATACCTCTTATGCATTTGCAAAATTTATACAGGTTCTCTAGACAACTTTAATGCTAACAGATCCACCAGAGTTTACAAATGTGTGATTAAGAATTTCGGGGTCTGGAAAGATTACCAGATATATAGTGTCAAGTGAAAAATATGAGGTACATAACCACAAATTCACTATGCTAACATTCTATACGAAGAGGTTGGGGTGGGGCATCGGAGGCGGGGGTCAGCTATCTGCCTCTGTGTGTGAATGTATAAAATACACACAAGGAACTGGCTGAGGAGCTGTCGCTGGAAAGGGGGCCTACAACGCTGGGAAGCCAGACAGGGAAGGAGACTTATTTTCATTCTACACTTTTGCACATTTTGGGTTTTGAACCATGGATATACAGTAGTTTTTTTTTCATCATAAATATAAAATTTTAAGTTTAAAAAATGTAGAAGGACGGGTGCTGGTGAAGACGACACGGCACGGAGCAGCAGTATATTTGCAAGCGGTAAAATTACTGCGGCCTTCGCACAGCACGGGTCTTCACCCCGCTGCCTGCCTCGGACCATGTGGTTGTCCTCTCTCAGCCGAGGTTTCCTCATCCACAAATCTGAGAGGACAGTATCTACTAAATTTAACTATAAGGGTTAAATACCACGCCACATATAATGTGCCTAGCAGAACTGGCACACAGTAGGTACTCAACAAAGAGTGACTATAATTATTATTATTTCCATAAAATAAACCATTGATGCCACTGTCGTCAGCCTTTCAAATTTCTGCACTGGCACATCATTGAGCTGACCTATTATGTCATTGTATTAAAAATTTGTTTGGAGCCCTGGCTGGTGCGGCTCAGTGGATTGAGCATTGGCCTGAGAATTGAAGGGTCACCGGTTCGATTCCCCAGTCAGGGCACATGCCTGAGTTGCGGGCTGGGTCCCCAGTAGGTGGTGCAGGAGAGGTCACCACACATTGATGTTTCTCTCCCTCTCTTTCTCTCTCTAAAAAAATAAATAAATAAACTCTTTAAAAAAAATTTTTAAATAAAATTTGGTTGGAGAATCATTACCTTCTCAATCAACAACCCTTATTGACCCCATTTCAATGGACAACTGGGAAGGGGATGGAAAACCCCACCAGGATACTGAAAAATTCTCCCCACCAAATCTTTATTTCAGGACTTATCAATTAATACACACAAACACACACATGCACACACCCACACTTCTGCATATACATACATCTAATCCAAGAATCTATTGTAATTAGAGGGTCTCTTATAATATGTTTCCTTCTGGAAACTAAATCAGTGTTTCTAACTTCAGCACATGGGAAATATTCTTACCCATAAAGAAATATTACTACCCCCAAATGAAAGGAACTGTTCTTTCTTAGAGTCTGCAAGTTTAATTAAATCATGATTTCTTCTGCTTACAGGTATGCTATTCTCTTAGCCTGGGAACTTAGGAATCTCCACCATTAATTATAATAAATATGTGTATGGACAAAGCCAAAATAAGCCACAGAAACTATGAGTAAATAAGATTTGGAACCACTTTTATTAATTTCAAGAGCTGACCAAAATACATTCTATCATTGGAAATAAGAACAAAATAAATTTTCTTCAAAAAAAACTTGACCTGACTCTGGTGCTCGTTATTTTATAACTGCTGTCGAAGGGCATCTAACCATGACGTCTGCCTGACACTCTCTTTGAAAATGGCTCCTCCTCCCTGAATCTCATCTGCACTAATTCAGTTGCTATTAATAGGCCAAGCGCGCGCGCGCACACACACACACTCACAGTCCAAAAGAATAACTCTAAACGTCCGGTTCACTTTATCAGCTATAGAAAGGAAATGGGTTCTTACAAAGCATGGCCAACGGCTGCCTACTAAATGTAAATTTTGCTGTTATAAATTTTGCATTTCTAAAAGGTGTCCTAGTAGTGTAAGAAAAACAGATGGAACAAGATAATTTCTTGGAGGCTTTGGTTTAGCTTCAGTTATAAGAAAAACTTACAATAACATAATATTTTTATAGTCACAAAATCTATCGAATTTATGAAAACGAACTAGTAATGCCTTGAAAATGGATTTTATCTTGAGCGGGGTGATTTGAAGGCCAGGTCAGAACTTAGCAGAAGATGCAGAAATAATGATGAGTGAGCAATCCGTTTGGTGAAAACATGTTTGTCCCCACTGAAGACCCCAGGAAATGTAAAGCTGTAAGTGACAGAGCAAAGTCATCGTACATATGGAGACTGAGAACTACGGAGGATGAAGAGTTAGCCAGCAAAGCACACTTTTAAAAACAAAATAAAGCTTCTTATACGTCTTAATTTCTATTGAGTAAATTTTAGCTCATTGAATTTGTCTGATTT
This sequence comes from Mormoops blainvillei, assembly GCA_004026545.1. NCBI lineage: Eukaryota > Metazoa > Chordata > Mammalia > Chiroptera > Mormoopidae > Mormoops > Mormoops blainvillei. The sequence goes on along the minus strand of PVJD01007228.1, from coordinate 36,481 downwards.
GTCCAAGATGGCACAGATGGTATAACAGCTAGCTATGGCTGTTGTAATTAAAAAATAAACTGAAGCACATTAAAAATTGTAAGAGTTTACTTGAGCAAACGTGGATTTGAACTGGGTAACCCCAAATCTGAAGTAGTTAGGATCCAGGGGAGAGGTTTTTATACAGAAAAGTTGGAGGCAAGGCAAGAAAATGATTTGATTGGCTGTAGTGTAAGGGGTTACATTTTGGGGGGGAAAACCTCGTTGGCAGCTTGTGATTGTTCTTAACCTTGGGGCTTTTACAGCGATTCACTCTGGCTTAAGTTCTGGTTTGCTTTTGTAGAATACCAAGCCCTTGGAGCCCCCGCAGACCAACGGCTTCCTTATCTGATTTCTTTAACACAAAGTACAACAGAGTGGCTTAAACAGTAGAAGCGTCTTGCCTCACAGTTCTGGGGGATGAAAGTCTGAGACTGAGGTGTGGGCAGGGCCATGCTCCCCCTGAAATTTGTAGAGAAGGGTCTGTTGCAGGACTCGCTCCCAACTTCTGGTGCTTCTACGGCTTGTGGGAGTGTAACTCCAGTCTTCACCTGGCGTTCCCCCTGTGTGCATCTGTGTCCAAAGTCCCCCTTTTCATAATGACTTCGGTATATTGGTTTAGGGGTCCACGCCACTGTAGCATGACCTCGTCTTACACTTAATTAGACTTGCGATGACCCTATTTCCGAATAGGGTTGCATTCAAAGGTACTGGGGTTAGGACTTTGATGTAGAAATTCGGTGTGGAAGACACAGGTCACCTCATGACAAATGGTAAATGGTAAAAGTGGGTGTCAAAGTTCGTTAGTTCATTCTCTTTTCACAACCAGGTCACTGTCAACACACCCTCAAACTTCGAGTTTAGGAGGAGAGTTGGAGTGGGTCACATGGTTGGGGAAGAGGCACTGAAGAGAAATTAGGGAGACACCATCATAAGCCTTAGCTACTTCCTAGTGATGTGAAGAATTCTACTTCTACTCATTGGAAATTGCAAATTGGGTGGAGGGGAGCCTACTTCGGTAAAGGTCAGTGTGTTTCAGGCAGTACCAGAAGCTCCTGTTTTTCTACAGTTAGTGCCATCCATGGCCTGTTTAGACCCTATCAACTCACAAATTATAGCTCTGGATAAGAAGTAAAAAAATCATTTTAGACCTAAACTTTCAATTGAGAAAGCCAAGGCTCACCCCGAGTCAAATATAACTCCCCTAAGACCGCGAAGTGAGTTGGCTACAGAGCCAAGATATTCTGATTCGCGGCACAGCGCCCTTTCCTAATACTAGGCAGTAAGGGTGAGTAGAGTGTGAGATACCTTTTTCCTGATATAGATACTTTTTTCCTCTCATCTTGGTCTCAAGTGTCTCATATTTAAAAGCCAATCATTCTCGTCTTTCTGCCAACTCAGTACTTAGAGATGGACAGATAGAAAATGCTCGATAAATTTATTAAATGAATTCATGAATGAGATCAGGAAACACTGTGCCTTTAAGGATAAACTCTTCAGCTGAATATCCAGGTGGTCCCCTGACTTATGTGCCCCTCCATCTCTCTGGAAAGGTCCAAGGAGCTCCTTTGCTTCCTTTGGAGTTGGGAGGGAGGTGGGGCTCCTCCTGGGGAAATTATCCCTCTGTTTCCCTTCTAGATTTTTCCCTTCAACTGAACTCTTTAAAGTCCCTGGGCGTGGCTCCTCACCTTGCTGGGGAAGCCTCCTTGTACATGACTCGGTGGCTGTTGCGACAGGAGACTACGTTCACTCAGTTGTCCCGGTCAAGGCTCCCTCAGGTTGTGCACCGCTAAATGGTCTCCTTCAGGAAGATCCCTTCCATCACCCATTTTCCTCCCACCCCTGTAGGTGTACCTAATGGTAACAGGCTATGTTTTTCTGTCCACGAAGTCCCTACAAGCTGATGACTAGAAACTCTTCCTTCACGTTTATATATTAACTTCACCCAAGAAAAGAGTGTAAATTCAAGGTGATTGCCCCATAAGCTTTTAAGGAAATATTTAAATATGTTAACACATAAAGAGGAATCTTGAGGGAAACCCTTATTAAAGTGTGAGAGAAAGAGCTGATGTTGCAGGATCTTGCCAAGGAAAAGAGAGGTACCTGCTATACATGAAGTCTGATGAGAAGCCAAAGATTTCTGTTTCCTTTTCCGGAGTATTAAAATCTCTAGAATATGTGATATTCTATTGTACTATAGAATTCAAGGTCTGTTTGTAGGTAAAATGGACAGGGAATGCTACCAGACACCATGCCCCCTGCCCGAGGCACCAGCGAGAGAAAGCATGCCGGCCCGGCAAGACACAGGGACGTGGCAGATTTTCTTCTGTTCAATCCTGCAATTAAAATTGTCAAAGAAGCATAAATAAATACAACAGTGCCTAACAGAAAATCTTTGGGAGCTGCACATTTACCATCCTGAATAAAATTTAGCGCAAAGAAAACTAAAAGCATAAAGATAAGTGTTCCCATTCAGAAGCAGGAAGAACCCTGAGGGAGGGTTTCTTCTCTGCTCTGAAGCACTAACCGGTGGCGGCTGACAGCACTGTAACAGAGAGAATAATACCCTCTCCAGGGTGTTCAAAAGCCAAATGAGTTGCATGAATTAGACTGCCTAACTTCAAATATGCGGAACATCTCTGATTCTTACTGGACAAATAAGCAAAGTGCACCATCAGTGGCTGAACATCATTCCGATTTTACACCACAGACAAAAAGTGCGGTTAGAATTCGCCTGACTCCCGAGGCTAACCCCAAGCCCCAAGCCACGGAGAATATTGAACAAACCTCCTCTTACAACCCTGGTCCATCCTGTGTTCCAGACACTCATCCTTTTCACAGAAGATAATTACACTCACCCCCTCCCCCACCCTGTGTGCCAGCCCAAAGCACAGCTGGCTTTCACTTTTTCAATATATCGTCATTTAAAAAATCATTCAGTAAGGAATATAGTCAGTAATATTGTAATAATTACGTATGGTGTCAACTGGGTACTAGATTTATCAGGGGGATCTCTTTGTAAATTATATAAATGTCTAACCACTATGCTATACACCTGAAACTAACATGAAATAATATTGAATGTCCACTGTAATTAAAAAATTAAAAATACAAAAAAGTCATACAAAAACTAAACAGCACAATCCACTACTCAGAGATAACCCCATTAATCCTTGGTCTTCCAGACTTTTCTAGCACTGCCGACTTCATACACATTTTTAGTTTCTTTCTTTCAAAATAATTGTTCCAAGAAGGTTTAAAGTAGTATGGGCATGTTTATCTCTCTGAGCCTCTATTTTTCACCACTTATACTCAACGAAATGAAGTAGGTGTTCATAATACATATCTGATGACGTTGTTGGGAAATCTAAACAAATTAGCGCACCTAGTACCTAGCAAATAAATTGACCTTCCTGCCCTCCTGTTTTCCTCCCTTCCTTCCTTCCTTTCTTCCTTCCTTCCTTCCTGACTCATTCATTGAAAAAAAATGTTTACTAAGCACCTGCTGTATACTAGACACTACCCTAGGCATCAGGCTCACAGAAATGAGAGAGAGCCACGCCCCCCGCCACGGCAGGTGCACCCAGTGAGATGGAGAAAGGGACGGGCCAGTAGGAACTCATGGCAGGAAGGCCAGAACTGGGGAGTGAGCAGTGAGGCGGAGGGCCCCGAGACCAACCATTGCGATATTGCTGATACAGGGAGTGCAGGAAGGAAAGTTCAAGAAGGGAGAAGCTGGAGCCACCGGAAGCTGGAGGAGATGAGGAGGGCCTCTTCCCTAGAACTTCCAGAGAGGTTGCGTAAACCGTCTTCTCACACTTAGAGCCTCCACAACTGTGGAAGAGTCAATTTCTGTTGTTACAGGCCACCCACTTTGTGGTTGTGTGTTAGGGCAGCCCTGGGAAACCAATCTAGGCACATATCCATCATTCTCTTTTTAAATATTATATGATTATCAAGTGGAGACCCTAACTTTCCGAGTGATTAGAGCCATTGATGAGCTACACGTGTTTGGTTTTTTTTTTAAACCCATAAAATGAGTGGCGTTGAGTGTACATACGTGAGGTAAATACTTTCTTTCTATCTTGTTTGTTTGTCTTTCCTTAGTAAACTTATTACCCAAGTCAAATAAAAAACAAACATTCATTTATCCTAATCCAAAGCCAAGTTTGCGAGGCGTAGAGTTAATATGATGCTACTGCAAATGGTGCCACTTTTTCTGTTTTTATAGAATGTGATGCTTGTGTTTGGCTAATGTAATTAATCATGAGCCAAAATCATCTGTTCCAAATTGACGCGCTAGTTTCAGTGCTTCAAACTGCGAGGAAAGCAGCATTCTGCTTCTGTTTGTGTCTCAGGGTGAGTTTAGCAGCTTTACTGCAGGTAGATGCTTGCTGTCTGTTAACTTGGGCCGAGGTGCTCAGCTAACAGTGCAAACCCTCGGCGGCGCTGGGGCATTTATTTAGGGCCTGGGGGATGCTTGTTACTGGGATTCAAGCATCAGGAGCCATGACTGTCCCACCGTACAAGCCCAGGAGCCACACTGAAAGTTCCTGCTGTGGATTTCCAGTGCAACATTTGTGACTTGCCGAAAGGATGCTGTGGACGTGTGAAAAATCATCAACAGTGACATGCGCTGGCTTCCTCCCTTATAACTTTCCCCCAAAGAACTGTGTATCCGCCTGTTTTTCTTCCCATGGTTTCTATGTTATATCAGAATGAAGGCAGTGCTCCATTCCTCTTTGTTCCCCAGCACGGGGCAGGAAAGGAAAGGGGGCTCAATCCAGTCGGATGAGCGAAATCTGATAAACCAAAAAGCTTTAAAAAGCGTCTATAAAAACAAACAATCCCTTTTATACAGAAATACTCTTTGTTATCCTGGGCACTGTAGCGCGGTCTTGGGGCAAGAACACAGGATTTGGTATCCCGGTCTAGGGTTTTTGATATGTGGCTTCTACCATTATCTTACTAGGTCTTGGTTTTTGTATGTGGAAAATAAGAGGAGTAAGAGTTTGCTCTGCATTAGTCTAAAATCTTTTTTAGGTTCAAAGATTATGTTTGACTAATTTGAAAGAATAGATGCATCCCTATGTTCATTGCAGCATTAATTACAACGGCCAAGCTATGCAAGCAACCCAAGTACCCACCAATAGACAAGGGAATAAAAAAAGTTGTGGTACATATATATGAGTATGATGGAATATTACTCAGGTATAAAAAAGAATGAAATCCTACCATTTGCAACAACACAGATGGACCTAGAGGGTATTGTGCTAAATGAAATAAGTCAGAGAGAGAAAGACAAATGCCACCCGATTTCACCTGTATGTAGAATCTAAAGAACAATAGAAATGAATGAACAAAATAGAAACAGACTCATTGATACAGAGAACAGACTAATTGTTGACAGAGGGGAGAAAGTTTGGAGGAATAGGTGAAAACAGTGAAGGGAATAAGAAGTACAAATTGTCAGTGTCAAAACAGTCACAAGGATGTAAAGTACAGCATAGGGAACATAGTCAGTAGTGTTGTAATAACTATGAATTGTGCCCAGTTGGTACTGGGAATATCAGAAGGAACACTTTGTAAAGTATATGATTGTCTAACCACTATGCCGTATGCCTAAAACTAAGGCATATTTCATGTGGACTATAATTGAAAAATAAAATTTAAATTTAAAAATAATAAATAAAAATTCTGTTTCTTGACTAAATAAAAATAACAGCATATCAAAATTAGACACAAGAACCCTATTGCCAGATGCAAACAATTTCCAAATTCTCTACTAACCCTCCAACAGCCGTCATCACCTTATTTAATGTCAGAGCTCAGCTTTGGCCAAACATTCACTCATAGAAGGTACATTTTAGAAAAATAAAGGTAGCTAGTTCTAGAACGTAAGCTAAATGATCATGCATCACCTTGGTTTCCAAGGCAGAATATTGTTATCGTAGTCCTGGAGGAAGAGGGGAGGATACCAAGAGATGTTTAACGTAGTCAGAGTTGAAACAGAATGAGTATGGCACAAAAGGGGAGAGAAGAGAATATGGCATACTGAAGGACATCTCTTTGGGATTCAGGTATAAAAGACTGTGGCTTCCACCTCACTAGCAAACCCTCTCTATTGCCTTCTTGGACTTAATAAATATATGAAGCAGGCTGCCTTGTTAATGAAGTCCATGTGGCAGAAAATTGAGCGCAGTTTCCAGACAACGGCCAGCAAGGAGCTAAGGTCCTCAGTCCAACAGCCCACAAGGAAGCACATCTTGGCAACAACAACAACATGAGCTTGGAAGTAAATCCTTCTGCAGTTGAACCTTAGGATGACTGCAGTCCGGTCCACACCTTGAATGCAGCCTGTTAGGGACCCTGAAACAGGACCCAGTTAAGAGGAATCCATGCCTGGATTCCTGACCCACAGAAACTGTGAGATAATAAATGTATGTTGTTTTAAGCTGCTAAATTTGGGGGTAGCTTGTTACACAGCAATAGATAACTAACATAGTTGGTATCAAGAACTCACATATACTTTGCCACCTGGCACCACAGGGTCCAGACACCAACAATTATCTGTTATTCTTTCCTTCGGTGCTTATTTTGTTCATTAAAACTCCATTTGGTCACTTAGCATCCGGATCTTGGTTTCATTAAAATGAAGCAGAATTCTTCGGGAAATAGTCGATTCCAGGGTTAGGGCAGAAGAAACAAAAGCAGGGCCTGAAACATTTTGTGGTGACAGAAAGTAAGAAAGTAATTAAAAATAATGAGGTATGCCAGGAAATAAATGATACTGATGAACTATACCCCACAGAATAAAATAAATATTCATGAGTTCATACCAATATAAAAACATCAGGAAAAGGGACAGGTAGAATTTAATTCATAAACATAGACAGAGTGGTGCAAATAGAAAATCACAATAGACAAATTCCATATTAATCATTGCGATTGTACGATGAAAGATGGAGTTTTTATGTGGTCTAAAAATAAGAGATTCCTTAATTATAAAGGGAAATAAACTGGAGAAACCTGTAAGGTGCCACAGGTGATCAAATTTAACATCACCAACAATAGGACGTGACGTAAAACATCATGCGCCTCCCGCTATCACGCACTGAGAAAGGCACAGTGTCATGTCGGCGGTATCCTTGCCAAAAATGCCTAACTTCCATCTACTCACGCAAAAAAGAAACTCAGACAGATGCACATTGACAGTTTTCCCATTATGTTACTGTTTGGTGATCTCTGGTTCTTGGTCTCTTTATATGGAAAATAAGGGCTTGGTACTGACCAGTATTCTTCAAGAGTCAAAGTCATGAAGACAAAGGAAGGACTTTCACAAATCAGAGGAGGCTAAATAGACATGATGACTAAATGCCATATGGGATCAGAAAAGGGAATAAGATCTCTAAATGAGTTAATGTCATTGTCCCTATAATTTCTTGATTTTGATCATTACACTATGGTTATATAAGATAGCAACCTAAGGGTAAGTTGGGGTAAGGTGTATGCACGAAGTTTCTCTACTCTTCTTTACAACTTTTTCTGCAGGTCTAAAGTTATTTCAAAATACAAAGTTTAACAATAAAACCTCTACCTGGTATTCTAAGTTTGGAGTTCTGATGGTCTTTCAGCCAAACACTGCAAGTTTTGTAGTTTTGATCTAAGTTACAAAAGAGTCTCTCCTTGGTAGATCTTTATCAGCCCATATCAAAGGACATCTTGCTTTTGAATGGGTGGAGTTTGCATATCTGCTACATTGACTATTTTTATTTAAACCTTTATAAGACCTTAGTTCAGTTTTAATTAATCCCTTCTAATTTTTTAGAGTCTAGAGACTACAGGTGTTAGCCTCTGTCCTTCACATCACTAATGATAGAAGAAATCACTCATTCAAATCATTAGCAAAAGAAAAAAAAAGTGCATATCAAGACCCAAACATACTGTTCTTTAGTCATGCTTTTACATTTTCCCACGACCTACACAGTCACACCTCACTTATCTGCAAATATGTCCAGAACATACATAGATGGTAAATTTCATGATGAGATGAGGAAAATGTGATCACTAACCATTATGTGTATTACGTTGGTGGAGAAGTCATCTAATATTGCCTTCATTATTTGTCATAATAGCTAACATTTTATTCTTCTTACATGTCAGGCATTGAGTAGACCACTTTATGGATTATTTTCTTTAGCCCTTCAATAGTGCTATGGGGCAGGCACAGCTGGAGCAACACACACATTCTCTGATAACACCTGGCTTTAGAGAGAGAGCTTGGTGAGTGTACATGGGATCCCAAGGAGGCTCTATGTCTGGGAAGTGACCGAGGGGCCATAGGCTGTGTCCACTATTTGAACAACCCCCTTTTTATCGATCTCTTTTACAGTGGATTATTCTGCGAACATTGGCGTGAAGGGAGAGGAGGAAAGGAGTGAAGGGAAGAAGGGAGGGAAGGATGAAAGAGGGGAAAGGAAGAATCATGTCAAATGGTATGAAGAATCTCAATATCACAAGCATGGAACTTTCAGCCTGGTGTGTCTCAAAGCAGAGAAGCTTCAGGCTAGAGGAGAAAGACTTGGGGGAGAGGTGAAAGCCATCTTCAAAAACGGAAAGGGCTGTTTTGAGAAAGTGGGGTCAGAATTGTCTTGTGTGATCTGAGAAGGAAGTTTAGAGAGAGAGATTTCAGTTCATTATCAAGAAGCTTTCTAACCAGGATATCCAATGACCGGTGAGGCTGCCCGAGCACTCACGGACTGCTGGTCCTGGGTGGCCAACTCTCAAAGAACGATGAGACTAGGGGACTAGACCTTCCATTAGAGGCCCTAGAGAATCTCCTTCAGCCAAGAAGCTCTGGGAGGAATTCTGTGGTTCTGCTTTGCCACTGGATCAGACCCTTCTGAGAAATGGTAATTTTCAGCAACTTGCTCTAGTTGGCTTACATGTTCAGGGTAGAGAAGCGAACTGCATAGGTGTTTGGGGATAAGAGGCCGACTTAGCCAACTGCTGGATTGATATCTGCGTCTAAAATTTGGAGAACTTAGCTTTGTGAACTCATCTCCCTGGTGATCCTGGTCAGCCCTTACTTACAGGTAAAATATAAACATTGTGACAAACTTGTTCAGGCTGGACCACCAGAACAGGAGGGGTGGACAGGGCTCGCCCCATGCGAATTGCAGCTGGCTCTCTGCACCACACCCTGGTTTCCCTGTGCTGACAGCTGCCACACCTGAGTCAGGTAAGCAAAGGGCGTACACAGGAAGCCGCTAGCTCCCCAGAGGCCAGCCGCTGGGACGCCAATACCAGAAACTTGGGTGTCATCCTCAGTACTTTTCTCCTCACGTCTCCTTGGCAAGTCTATCACCCAGTCCTGTTCATGTTACTTTCTAATGGTTTCTCAGAACTGATCAGTTTTCTCTCCCTCTCGCCAATGTTCAGTTCACCATCACCCATTGCCCGAACTGTGGCATAGCCTCTGTATGGGTCTCCCACACCCATACTTGCTCCCTGTCACTTGGCTCATTTTCCACGACTAGAGTAATCGTTTCAAAGACAAGTTTGGTCATTTCATGTCTCTGCTTAAAACTGAGTATCTGAATAGGATTCAGGTCCCCATAAAGTCAAGTCCCAAATCTAGCATGGACTCCACACTCTCCACGATGTGGCCTCTGCTCTCTGCAGTTTCATCTCACCTCGTGCTTCTCCTTCATCCCTACACCTCTGTCTTGTTGGCCTTATTTCAATTTCTAGAATGTACCACATTCTCTCCCATGCCAGAGCCTTTGCCCACACTCTTCTGTGTGGAGGGAATGTCTTTTCTCTTCTACCCCATTATGACTCCCTTCCCCAGCCTGATTATGTCTCATTCATCTTTGAAGTTCCCATGTAAATGGCATCTTTTCAAAGAAACATTCCCTGACCCCCTGTCTCAGTCATATTTGCTAATTATATCCTCCCAATGCCCCTATACTTTACCTTCATGGCACACACCAGGATGAAAATTATTAAGTACTTCTGTATTTGTTTATCTTGCAGCTGTATCTTGTCGGAGTGTAATTTCTATAGGATCTGGAGCCTTGTCTGTGTCCTTTCTGGGGAAACTTCAGCACCTAGAACAGTTCCTGGGTCCTAGTAGGTGTCTTTTCGATTTTAGACCAAAGGAAATAACCAGGAACTTCGGGATATAAATATGAGCACGGGTTGGTTTTGTACCCGAGGGGTTTGCATTTAGATACTTATTCAGATCTCATCTTACCTAAGCCCGTCACAGAAAGAAGAAATTATTTTACATCAAAAAGCATATGAGACACCACATGGATGGAAAGAGCTGTTTAGATCATGGCCATGTAATCTGTTGAGTGGGTTGTGCCCTGCTCGGGCTTCTGCATAGTCAGGAGGTGGGTAGGAGCTAAAGTCCATCCACGCTTGATCCTCCTAGTGGCATGTCTGTGGGGACTGCGTTGCTGGAGATGTGCCTTTTTTCTAATTTGCATGAAGTAGGGCACAGCTTAGCGATTTCCTTCATGCACATCCCAAGCTGTGGGTCCTGGACGGTTCCACTGGTGTCCAAAGAAGTGGAATAGCGTGAAAGTCAACCAGGTAATAAGGGACCCAAGAAAAAGCCCAACACTTGTGGCAGGTCCATTAATCTATTATGGAGCAACTTAAACAGTTAACTGTGAGGGAGGACAGAAGAGAAAATCTAAATACATATTGAGCTCTGAGATGGTAATTAAAGACATTTAATAGAATCCATAAGTGGTTCCTGCCAGACTTTAAGATGTCTCTCAGAAGTCAAGGAGGGTCAAATGGAGCCTCCAAACACAAATCTTGGTATTTAAGATTCCCAATAATACCAACCTTAACCCCTTAATTGCTTTCATACATTGTACCATTTGCTGCAAAATTTAAATTAAAATCAACACGATGAATACTCAGTATGTAAAACAATTCAAGGCTTTATTTCAGCATGAAGTTTCATTTAAGCTGAAGAAATGGAAAGAAAAGACAACCCATTGTTCTCTTCCCTTCACCATCCTGCAAATGGCCTCTTAGCCAAAATAGCTCCTCTAATCTTTAAGTTTTAATTAGCTGCCCACAATTCATAAAATATCAGGAATTAAAATGCTGATACCTCATTCTCCTGAGAAATGGCACACAATTAACCTCTTTTTTTCCCGGTCAAAGGCAGAAACTGAGAAAGGGTAATGACAGAATTAATCTATTCCGGTGGCAAGGTTGGAAAATTGCCTCCGACCCCGCATCGAAGGGGAAAGCCATCCGCGCGCATGTGCAGGGACTGCGAGGGCGCTGTGTGCGTGTCGTCTTTTACATTCGTGCCAAGTGTGTCGCAAAACCCTATGGGGCTCCCAAAATCTTACAAAACATGTCAGCCTAACCCACCTTCCCTTTGCCTCAGAAAATGGATATACACATAGGCTTTAATTCATGTCTGAAGCTCTGGTTTTCTAACAAGGTGGGTAGAAGACAAAGAGACCGAGACACGCACGCCTTCCGGGCATGATCTCAGGATCAAACCCTACTCATGGCTGTGGAGCCAGACGGAGTGGCTAGTACCGAGTTTATGCCTCTCCAGAATAATTTTTTTCTCTCCAAAAGCTAGATTCTCCTGTTTTTTAATCCCTAATTATAAATTACATGGTCAATATTTAAATAAGATGAACCGCAGCCATTTAAACTTAAGGAAAGCTCACAGAGACAGAATAAAGTTCCAGACATTGGAACATGCTTTCGATGGAAACATGAAGAGGTAACCGTCAGGATGGGGGCTGGAGAGCCCATCTGCCTGACGATAAGCTCCAGCTTGGCAACGCCCTGGCTGTGTGATCTAGAGCAAGTCACTTACCCTCTCTGAGCGTTTCTTACATATCTCTAAAACAGGAACAAACACCTGCGTTGTGAGGATGAAACAGAGACTGCTTATAATATGCGAAGCACTACACTCACCAGTGTACTCGTAACTATTACTGTCAATGGAGGGAATCATACATCTTTAATGAGCACAAAGGAAGAAAGATCCTGTTTCATGCTAAGAACCTTTTATTTATTTTTAACAGGTGTATTAAGATATAATTCCTGCACCATACAATTAACCCGTTTCAAGGGTCCACTGCAATGGTTTTTAGTCGACTCACAGAGTTGTGCAACCACCACCGCAATGAATTTTAGAACATTTTCATTACTGCAAAAAGAAACCCCATGCCCATTAACTATGATTCCCAGTCCCTCCATTTCTCTCAACTCTAAGCAACCAGTAATCTACTTTCTGTTTCTATAAGCTTGCCTATTTTGGACATTTTATATGAATTAAATAATATATCTTTTGTGGAGATTTCTTTTATTAATCATAATGTTTTCAAGGTTCATCCATGCTGTAACCTATATTAGGACTCCTTTTTTTTTTTATGGTCGAATGATATTCTGTTGTATGAATATACTACATTTTGCTTATCTATTGCTATTTTTCCTGGGTAGAGTCATTGTAAATCCAATGCTAAATCATAAAAGCATAATAACACCTACTGCCAACCTTCACCCACATGGAGGTGCCAGAGTTCGAAGCCAGGCTGCAGTCTCGTTCCAGCACATATGCCCTGAGCCACTACACTAGATCCCACCTCGCAAGCAGAATCAATAGCATTAGCGTGGATCTGTTGTTTCAGGTATCAGTCATCTCTACCACTCAGGGGTCCAGCCCAGTGTCCTGAAAATAAGATGATGGCACACGCCCATGCCACCCACAGCGGATCATTTTGTGCCACTGTGGGCTAGCAGAGCTGGGATGCCTGGGCATGGGTGCTCCAAAGCCATGTGTACATCCGGCTGCACCCCACTGAGTGCCTTGACATACCCCCTCTGTTTGCCAGGCATTGTCCTCAGCCTGGGCGCCTTTTGTACAGCAGCCTTTGCAGGTGTCCTTCCTTCCTCCCAGAATCTTCAAGCTTTGCATGGCCCCCTTCAAAGTGGGAAAGATGCGACTTCTAGGATACTCTGGAATCCTGGTGCCCTGAATCCATCTACCCAGGAGCTTGTCTTTGCTCAGATAACCCTGAAAATGCTTGCTCTGCCTTTGTGAACTTGTCACTTACACAAACTGCTCCTGACTGGAGCCTGAAGGCCGTGAGATGATAACCCTGGGTGGGGAAGCTCAAATTTGTTCTAAGGACAATCTGATGTTGGCACTAAATTCTGGCCATGTGTGCCATCTTCCAGGCTGGTGGCTCACGATGGTGATTATCTGCTCGTAACTGGACCAAACTATGATACATATGGCTTTAGGGCCCCACCTGTGAGCGTGGTCGTGGCAAGAACCAAACTGGGCACTTGCTGTGTGCCCACACATTTAGTCAACATGAGTTCCCTGCGGGAGTGTGTAAGTCAGGCACTGTGGGAGACCTGGGAACGCCGTGATGAACAACACACAATTCCTATCCCCAAGGAATTGAAAATCCCATTTAAAGACATTAAAAGTCTATCACAAGGAATTTCCTTGACTGTGTCTGAGTAATACTATTATGGTGATGTATTCAAACAGCAATTCTTGATAGAGGGCCTCCATGACAAACCAAGTTGGGGAAATGACAAATATTTACGATGGCCCATCTCCCCAACCCCCTTTTCTTTATCCCAATTATAACACAAGAGGATCTGAAAATTTGGCAGGAAAAAATAAACAAACAAAAAAGTATTTTATTTCTTTAACCCAGCTATTCTCTAAGTTATTAGACTATGGCCCTGACCAGTGTGGCTCAGTGTGTTGGGTATTGTCCCACAAAGCAAAGTGTCACCAGTTCGATTCCCAGTCGGAGCGCATGCCCGGGTTGTGGGTTTGATCCTTGGTCAGGGAGCGTGCGAGAGGCAACCGATGTTTCTCCCTCACATTGATGTTCCTCTCTCCCTTTTTCTCCTTCCCTCCCCCTCTCTCTAAAAATAAATAAATAAAAACATTTTTAAAAAGTCATCAGGCTATGAAATTATCTTTCTTCAAAGAAAGCTAACATCTTATCCAAAATATTTACTGGGAATTTTTTTTTAAATCTCAGGGACAGGTAGCATTATAGAATGGGTTAACCAGGCAGCATTGGGCCAATCCCCCGAGGCAGGCCAAACACCACAAGAAAGGAGTACGGCTAGAGAAAACTGTAAATACTGGATCTTGCAGAATGCCCTAGTTGAAAGAAATGGACTAGATACCCCCTTACTGACTGAACTGCAACTGGTCAGTAGGACTGGTCATTGAAAAAGTTGGTTAAAGCAGGGAATCATGATAAAAAGGATACTGGCACCTTAAACATTTTATTTTACCTCCAAACATTTAACTGTTCATTCATTCACAAATCTTTTGATGCACAGATAACTTGTTCCAGTATGAGCTGGTTGATTAACTTTGTTACATGTATTACACCACGGTGCAGCTCCCATGATTCCCGCTGGGGCAAAGTCATAATAATTCTCATGAAACAAGTTGAACACAGCCTCTTTCTACATTCACAACTTCCCCTGATTTTAAAATTTATCTCTTTTCATCAGCTAACCCACCATGTCCAGTCCTCCAACAAAGATAATCAAATAAGTTTCCCCTCAGATCAGATTGTCTCCTCAAAGGGAGAACTGTTATATTCCCAGGTCAAGTTGAACGGAAAGTACAACAGGTCAAGGCACTGAGCACTGCGCCCCCCACCCCTTACAGCCCCCACCCTTACAGGCTTAAAATATCTATTAGCTGGCGACTTCCTTTTATTAAGTCTTTCAATAAATCCAACTTCATTTTCCTAGAAACTCCAATTATTCCTTTGTCTTTTGCTTTTCACACTTATGTACAATAATAAGTACAACTGGCATGACTAGGTTTGGAAATAGGAACAATAAAATGACCTTTGGCAAGCACCCAACTCAAGTGCTGGGAGCAGAGACTGCTGGGATACCAGAGCTCACCATGAGCTTTTGGTCAGCCCCAGTCATCGGGCAATTTGTTTCAAAGCAACGGAAGTACAGGCTGACCAGTCAAGTGGGAGCCCGTCAGGACAGGTTCTGCTGTGCTACAATAGCTGCTCTGGGCAGGGCACGGGGGTCTGCAAAGAACATTCTCCAACAACATCTGTAAGCTGCTGGAATGTCTTCCCCAGAGGGTTGGTAGAGTTCATTTAAACACTCTTACTTAAGTAGGAAAATTTGAAGGCAGAAGATCCTCTGCCCAGCATCAAAGCCGAGAGTTGCCACTTGCTGTCATATCCTCCCTCCTTCCCCTGTGTCATCCAAATAAATGTTGAATAAATATTTTAAAACAGCATTTTAAAGGGCCCAACATGATTAGGCTGCCTGAAGTGTCCAAATATCTGACTCTCCTTGAAGGATTTGGTTTCAGCTTCTTTATGTATACAATTTAGAATACATTCTATTCTAAATTTTATGTATATATATTACTGAGCTTCAGTGTCTATGTGTTTGATTAAAGGGTTTAATGGACTGGAGAAAAGTCATTTCTCTGACATGAACTGCAAAGGAACTTTAGGTTTTGGGCTTAAATAAGAAGGAAGCGTTATAGCTATGAGTACTAGGGAAACAATATGGAGAAATGAACAGGACATGGTGTCCGCCAGTCCACCAAGCCGAGTGGAAAGGGACTCGGGCAGAAACTGAAGGAGATTTACTGTCAAGATCGGCCCGACAAGGGCATTTCCAGGCTCACCAGCAGCTCTCTTGTGCACAGCACAGCAACACTCAGTACCGGAGGGCACGAGTGCATCCACGTCAGTGCCCATGAGGCCAAGCAGGACGCAAGAGAAAGCTGGTCGACCCCAGGTCCAGTGGTGGTGCCTGACAAGCTGAGATTCATGTGTGAGATTACATCAATCACCCCTGGCAGGCACAGGTAAGGTTCTTGCTAGTTGCTGTCGTCCTCCATACATAGTTGGGGACCAAAAGTCAGCAAACTCTGGATTATTACCAATGCCATGGCCCCACCTGTATGTTTGAGTTGGTAAGGCTTGGGGCGTTGCAAATAGCACTAGTAACCAGCACTTCTAACTGGCACAAGCCTAGGATACCCTCTTAAAGGGAATCACCTCCTGCCACCCCACAGAGGCTCTGGCACCCTAGGTTCTCATCGGGTATCCCAACGAGGTGTTAGCCAGAAATTGTATAACCCTAACTCCAGGGAAAAGTTGGGCCGTCCTTCCGAAACGGTCTCAAGAGCCAGCTCAGAAACTGATGAGTGGCAAAAGCTCTTCCACATCTAGAGAAAGCAAACCCTTTATTTAAGGCCCAGTATGCCCAGAGATGTGGCAGCTGCCAAGGGCCAGTGGCAGATACAGTCTAGGATCCAGCGTGGACAGGTCTAGCCCTCGAGAATGCTATGCACCAAAAGGCCTGGACCAGGTGCCTTAACATTCACACTGGACAGAATAATGTTCCAAAAGCTGCCCAGGCCTGTGGTGTCCAGCAGCTGCTCTTCAAAGGGGACCTCCCAAACCCACCTGCTAAAGACTAGTACCTGCATGGCGAAATAGAAACTGATAACAGACACATTAAGTCAAACATTCACATTATTAAGATATGTTTCTCTTTGTCTTGGGCTGTTTGCTTTCTTCATAGCCCTCTGAACACAAAAACCTTTACTTAGCTTTCAATCTCTGTTACATCTGGCAGGTTTCCTAAAACCTGTTTATCTAGAAAGTTATTTAATCTTACATTTAAAAATAGCAGTCACAACATCTTAAGGAAGTTGAAAGGTGGAGAGAATATTTTGATTGCTGCTGTTAAGACATTTCTTGAATGTCACCATGTAATGTGTGACTGTGATCCTAGCTCATAGGCTTATGACCTAAATTCACCCGGGCTCATGTTGGGGCAGATCCTGGTCCACTAAGTGACTCAACTTGTCTGTTCTACTAAGACAAACCCATGCTTTCTTTGGAGCATGAACAAAGAGATGCAGCTTTCTGTTGTCCTGTTCTGCTATGTTGAAGAAGGCTTAGAGCCCTTTTTCTCCCCTCCTTTTTTAATTATGCAAATAAGAAATTTTTAAAAATACAGGTTACCAAAAAAGAAAACACTGAAAATCATCCCGAATCTTAAATTACCCACGCAACCTTTTTAGTCCTTCTTAAAGGGTTGCTTATCGTCAAATCAATAGACATCAAGAAGCGCTTCCAGAGAACCTAAAATGTTTCTGGCACCGTGCTCCGTGATAGGAGGAATGGAAAAGAAATAGGAATCTCGTCTAGGCCCTCCGAGGAGTTCATTCTCTTCTTAGGGACTATTGCGAAAACAAGTACAGTCAGGAACTGTGATATAGTGGAGACCGCCGCTGGGCGAATGAAAAGGGAGAAGATGCGTTAATGTACGTTCGGCACCTACTAAGCGCCCTCTGCTATGCACATGAATTGTGAGCTTAAGGAGATGACAGCGGCCAGTCAGGAAAAAAGACCAGCGAAATACGACGAAATATTATCCAGACGGTTATAAGGACAAAGGGTGAGAGGCCCAGAGTGGAGGCCACCTAAGCTCTCCCCGGGCGCCCGGAGGAGCGGCTGTTTAAACTGCCTCCTGAAGGGGGCGAGCGAGATGCAGGGGGCGCTTCCTGAGCTCGTGGAGTGTGCCCGGCACGACCTGCTGAGCACTTTTCCTAGATTCTCGCGCTTCCTTCCCCCGGTGGCCCTACCCAAGGAGTGTCTTTCCTTTTCTCTGTTGTACAGTGTGGAGGCTGAAGCTGGGGGCAGGGTGGTTCGAGAACGCGTGCACATTACCCGGCCAACAGGTGGAGTCAGAGTTCAGCGCCAACGGCCTGCCTCCAGAGCTCTGCCCTTGACCGCTTCCCACGTGAGCACACGTAGCCGTGGCCCCTTGGTTTCAGCCTTCTCCGCCCCTTGATGGGCTGCATTTTCCCCCTCCGCATCCACTGCTGTCCACAAAGCACATGGCTTTGGTGCGCCATCCATTTTTTTCCCCCACTGGGAGAGTTCAAGGGTATAAACTATTGCAATGAGTTTCACCTTATAGTCTTCAGTCAGCTTGGCTGAGGGTGACACGCTCTCCACTGCCTATCACAAGTGCAATCGAGACCTCAGAATTAAAAGAAATAAAGTTGCATCCGGAGTCTCCTGAAGTGGCTCTCTGTGCCTCGGATAAAAGCTCTTTGCTGAGGATTCCCACCGTAGCAGCTAGATCAGTTGTCCTAGCCCCCCCTCTGCTTTCCACCCCCCACCCCAGCAGGGCGGGGGAGAGGCTTCGACGGCCCCAACTCCCGCCTGCCAGGTTTCCTTCACTGCCTCGCGGTCTTCGCCCTTCCCCTTTTGTTCTGCGAGCCCAAGCACTACTCCACCCTTCTGGGAGTATTCACTCCACACCCTCCAGCTACTACTCCAGGTCACATGACCTCTTTCAGAGCACCACTGCTGAATAACGCTTGCATTTTCCTGCTCGCACATTGAAACTCTGAAGTACCTCTCCCTAAAGTCAAGGCCGCCCTTTTTGAGAAGGTAGCATTTTGTCACAGGAAATGAGAAGGCATTCAAAACTGAACGAAAAGACAGGGCAGAATCACACGCCTAATGCATAACAGTGAGCTCTTTGGGAGGTCAAAACGGGGCGGGGAGCAATATTAGCTTAAGCTATGGGAAAAGGTTTTATGAGGAGGCAAAGCTTGAAAGAACTTGAAAAATGGTGTGAATTAGAGACACTGAAGAAGTAAGATGTGAAATAAATGGGCATTTCATTGTTTTTATCTGAGCGATTCACCATAAGAAAAGTGTTAAAAGGAAAATGTTTTTATGGTGCTGTGTACCTGTATTTCATTCTTATTTAATCAATAGCTGAAGCTACTTAACAAATGAGGCCTTCAGTTTTCAAAAGGAATAAAACCAAATATTTCTGTTAATATTGTTCTTGGAATAAGAGATCAGGCCATTCAAATTTAAACCCAGTTTATGGATTTAATATTAAAGCCCTTTGTGATCATATCTCTAGAATCCGATTCAATTACAGAATGCAATCATTGATATTGGGTGAGTTTATCTCTGAATCCTTTACAGCATACTAAATATGGTCTAAAAGTTCAGCTCAAGTTTACAACCAGTTAAGAAAAAGAGGAAAGAACAAGAAAGCATGGTACTGTGTGAAAAGAAGTAATAGAGACCTTTGGGAAAAAACGTTTTACGACAGTGTGCATAATAATGATACTACTTGTATAAAATGTCATGAGTGATTGTATAGACAAAAATGCTTGATGGAAGGATACACCGTAAGCTACCAACAGTGGTCATCTCTGCAGAGGATAACTCAGCTCAGAGCTAAGTGTACTTTTCCTTGTTTACCTCCTTTTCCATTTAAATTTCTCACCGTGTGATTCAATGATCAATTCTAAAAAAATTAATAAATGAAGGTGTTTTGGAAGTGTCTGAAGGGTGGCAGAGTATGCCAACTCAAACATGCCACTTTCACATAAGGATTATTTTGAGCTGAATGAAGTTGAGACGAAGGAGATAGAACATTTCTCTGCCCACCCCCCTTATTTGCCTAAAAGCAGGACATAATTTATAAAGATGTCCCCTCTCCCCTCACTATCAGGAAGGAGAGAAGTTAATCACCAGAGACAACTAGGCTCTGACCAGCCCAGAGATGGTGGCACCAGAAGATCCACATAACAAACTTTACTGCCCCTCATCATAGCTCCTCCATGTATCTGCTTTCCCACAACTTGCCACCCTAGAAGCCCAAAGTCCTTTTCTTTTGTCTTGTCACTTCTCTACAAATTTATTGTTTTTTGGTTAAGATGCTGTATAAGCCCAAGTTCCAACCGCCCCTTAGAGTTACTCATCGCTGAGTAGGACTTCCATGTGTATACTTGCTGTACATATTAATAACCTTCTGTTTGTTTTTCTCTTGTTAGTCTGCCTTTTGTCAGTCTAAATTATAAGACCCTAGCCAAGAACCTTGGAGGGTAACACAGAAAAGTTTTCTTCTGCCTCTGCATACCAGAGTCAGCTAGCAATCCTCTTAAATACAGACAACTGTATTCAACAATTCTCTAGATTACCCAGTCTTGGTCAGATGCTTTTTCTATCACAAAATTAGATCAAATATTTTATCACAATTCCTCTGTTTAGCTAACAGAAATCTCTCATGCCTTCATCTAAACCCATATCTTCTTGTGACATCATCCCTAAACATTATATACTCTTGAGAAACAATAATTTGAAGACAGTAATCAAGCTACCCTTAGCTTTTATCTTAGTAAATCCATTTCATATCTTTTTTCTTTTATAAAAATAATTCTCCTCTTCCTTAGTCATGTTTTTGTTCATTAACCCTCTCCTCTTAAGCCGAGTTAATCAAAATTGAACCAAATGCTCTAACATAGAGCTCACTAAATAGTCAAATATTTGTGCGCCCTGTTTAAGACAACTCATTACGTGAAAATTGGAATTTATGGGACTAGTATGTGGCTCAATGTCTGTTAGGAAGAAGGCCATTGCCTTTGCTCAGACTGTCCTGTTTGGTTCCCCAGGTATCCGCTGGCCCTCTCCCAAACATTGCACCCAATTGCTGGGGAATACAAACAATTCTTCAAGATTTTCAGTTAGGTAAATGAACTACATTTAACAAGGTAATCCATCCTGATACCACATCTTAAGGATGACGGTGCATGATCCATATAGTTCTGGAATCTGAGGTAAATCCAAACAGGGGTTGTATTTCTAACCAGGGCACAACATCAGATACAACAGATATGACAAATAATATAACATGAAACTAAACAACTATAAACCACTATGCATTTAAAAGAGTAGACATCGGACCCAAAACTAATAAAATGCACATAAACGTATGTACACAGCGATTATACAAAAGACCCCAATGAATTATTAAATGCTCATCTAGTTTAATTGTACATAACAATTCTAACAGCTTCCCTATATCATAATCCTGGTCTAAAATGAAAGTAGCACCCAGAATAATTAAGAAGTAAACAGTCCTTTAAAAGCCGTGCTTGAGAATCACCTTAGAAATTTTTCGGATGAGCCAGATCTCCCAGGTTTCTTTCTAAAAACTTCCCAAGAAAATCTGAGAAGATGCTCTCCCCCTCACCATCTGGATAAATGTCTGCCCCAAAAGGACACTCACAACCTTTCTGCTGCTAATAGAGCGCTGGGCTGAAAACGGACTCATCAATGTTTCATGCTGGTCGTGTGCGTTCTTTCCGCTGAAAGCATTTCTATTCTAAAGTAAGGGCTGACTCCGCACTTCCGCGCCTCACCCTTCACCTCCCTCTCAGTCATGAAGAGCTACCCCAGAGCCGCCCGCCATCAGGGGAGTTCCAGGGGGCAGCTCATGTTCAGTCTTTGTTAGCCTTCACTCCTGGGAAATGCAATGTTTGACATCTGTCAGAGCACTTTCCCGCTTCAGTGAAAGGCAATGAAAGTGATCAGATTACCTCTCTACACTTCCTAAAGTAAAAGAAAAAAATATATATATATACATAACCTCTATTTATTTTTAAAATTGTATGTGTGTGTGTGTATATATATATATATATATTTTTTTTTTTAAATACTGCCTACCTTCTTCTTGACCATTTCTCCCTCCCATAAGGCCAACAAACCATTTACGACCACCCCCCACTGGAGGCCAAACTATCCCCCTTTCATTTTTCCCTCTTGCAACTTCTAACCAGGTGTGTTCCTCTAACCTCCCGCTGATAACACCTGTTCCTACTCCAGTAGCAAATATATGGGGTTATTGCATCTGCTCCACAGCATAGCCAGGCCTGATTGTCTGAAACGACTCTCACTTTCAGCGTCTACACCACTCCCCTCCCATTTAAACACACGGAGAGCTGGTAGGTCCTGTTCGGTCTTTCCCTGTCTAAGTAATCTTCTGAGGGCCCAGTAAGACCTACTTCCCCACAGATCCATTTCTGATTAACCAGCCAAAGCCTTTAGCTTCCTCCTACAATTACCTCCACTTTCATGCGCACATCTTGACCAAGCAGCCCAACAAATACTGCATTCATGTATAGTAACATTTAGAAGGTGGCAGGTGTTAGACACCTGACATATATTTAATCCTTGCCATCCTGAAGAACTGTTATATGTAAAATGAAGAAAATGGTACGTACTTCATTAAGGTAGTTAGGAAGATCACATAATGCCTGTCCATTGCGGGAGGTCAATTAATTAATGTCCAGTAGATGAATGAATTAATAACCTGAAAGCACACAGTACTTCATAAATATGAGTTCCTTTCCCTCACAGAACAGTAGAACCAGAAGATACGCAAGACCAAACGTATAAATCCAACAAGTGACTTGCTTTTATCTGTAGGCCAGTAAGTCAGTACCCCACTGAACTGTATATCCCATTTTCTAGTGACTCCAAAAGATTACAATTTCTTCCTCCCATAATTCTAATCTACATCCCTGCATCTCCTGCCCCAGAGTCCCCGCTCAGCGAGGGAAGCCACACAACACAAAATAAAACGCCTGACGCCTCCACTTTCTTTACTCCACGCCCTCTAGTTTAGCCTTGGAGAAGGCTCCCACAGGTAGCTAGGAAAGGTGATAGCCCTGCACCTCCCACCCCCAACACATACACGTATTGTGAAAGCAAAAATTCTTTAAGAAAAATTAATTTTGAGCACATGTCAAAGTTTTATTTCAGATCTGCAGAACAAGACAGCAAACGGGGAAAGTGTGTTCATAAAAAGTCGTAGCAAAAGGCTCTTTTAGAAATAGAAAGGAGAACAGCAATAAAAAAAACTTTTTAATAGAAATATGTAGATAAATGGACCTAATACCTAGCGTTGGAAACGAGAGTTTCTGTTTCGTCCCGTCTGAGATGGGGCCCAGAAGATGGCTGTCTAGCTAGTTCGCAGATGAAGATAAGGATGCTGGACCAGGGACCACACTTTGAGAACCACCGGTCTAGATTCCAGATACAACTGGTGCCTTGCGAGACCGAGTAATTTTAGAGCTGCCAGGCTGCCACACCTTTACCCACTGGGCAGGGAGCTGCCGACGCCGCCGCCCGAGGTGCCCTGCCTGCGCCTCTAACC
The DNA here is from genome assembly GCA_004026545.1 of Mormoops blainvillei. Taxonomy (NCBI): domain Eukaryota; kingdom Metazoa; phylum Chordata; class Mammalia; order Chiroptera; family Mormoopidae; genus Mormoops; species Mormoops blainvillei. The sequence goes on along the minus strand of PVJD01007228.1, from coordinate 13,387 downwards.
GGAAACGCCGAGCCGCCCCATTGACCAAACGCTAGGGTTTGGCTTTTCAAAGCGCCATGCTTTGGGGAGTGGAATTTGGGATCAAGTCGTCTCTCTCGTCCGCCGAGACAGATCCACTCCTTTTTCGCCCAAGCCCCCAGGGCGATGCCGCCCGGCCTTCCTGCGCCCCAAGATCTGGGCCGGACCAGGGCCAGCTGACGCCTCGGTCTCGGTCTCCGTCTCCGCGGCAGGCGGGCTTGGCCAGCCCCCCGACCCCGCACCGCGCACGCGCAGCAACGCCCCCGACGGCCGTCGGTAAGGCGCCCGGGACATGGCGGTGCCCAGTGCCTGCTCATCTAGTCCCAAGTTTTACTTGAGCTGGCATTAATGAGCCAAGTTAGTCCTGACAGAAGAGCCTATGAAATGTGAATCCCTTCCAATAAATAAAGTAATGAATTTGAGAAAAGAAAAAAAGGAGGCTTGCCGAAACCCGGGATCGAACCAGGGACCTTTAGATCTTCAGTCTAACGCTCTCCCAACTGAGCTATTTCGGCCCCTTCCGCTTTGGCTCAGAGCAAGGTATTACTGAATTGCTCACGACTTCCAGATCATTCTGTTTCTAATAACCACAGTGTTTTTTTCTTTGTCACGTTAAGTTGTTTTATCAGAATTCCTCTGTCTTGCTTTTTACAAGCCATGATTTAGCCGCCCTCTATATGTTGCTTACTTTCCCCCCCGCCACCAACATGGGTGGATGCACTCGAATGTGGACAAAAAAAGGAAAAGAAAAAACGACTGAATATTTGGAAGTGTTTGCAATCGCTGAAGTGGAGAGTCGCTTTCTGAGTCCCTTTGTTGTGCCAAATCCAAGCAACGGAAGAGCTTGAGATTGAAAAGAAGGCATTGGCTAAAAAAGCAAAAGAGGCCAGAGAACTTGGGGATGAATGTCGATCTGTGAAGACTTGGGGGTGCTTAGAGTGAAAGAAGGAGAAATTTGGAGCATCTGCTTTGTGTGGGGGTCATACATAAAGAAAGAGATAAGATTTTTACAGTCTCTTCAAAACAGTGCAGGAAAAACTTGAGCCTGGGTGGCAAGGAAAGTGGCAGGTAAGCTTTAATGGGACTGGGGGAGTGAGGTAGGAGGAGAAGAGAAGGTCCAGGCTCTGAGGCGAAATGGAGGAAAAAGGATAGGAGAGATAAGAGAAGAACACAACCAATAAACTTCATGTTTCACAATTTAATGTGATAACATCCTTTGGCAAAATACAAGATAATAATAGAAGCTACATTGTAATAGTGATCGCTTGTCAAATAAAGGTGGATTTTAGATGTTAGTGTTGTGATGTATGGTACATTAACTGAGTGGCCGTGCAACCTGGTTTGCCCAGAGCAGCCCTTCTTTTACATCTGTTGTCATAGTAGAACGCTTTCTCTCTTAAAAATACCCTAGAATGACTGGAAAATAAACGATGTGATCGCCCAATTTATAAACTGTGAAGAAGAGCCACAGCTTGATGCTCCATAATGAACTCTACTAGTTTCACGGTTAGTGAAAAGATTCTTAGCATCAGCTCAATATTTGCTATTACTGTTTTCCAAAGGAGTTTTTTCCCCCGATTTGGTGTCATCGTTCCCATATTTTGCAGCCAAGCGCTATGGGGTACATTTTTTGAGGGCAGTGTAGTGATATTGGACATCTGTGGGACATTACTAGGTAGCTCATATTTTCATCCATAGATCACTCTACATTTCTTTGAGCGACATCTCTTTGAGAAGCTAGGTTTTTAACAGTTGTGATAAAAAGTAATTACCCCTGAAAATAAATTCATGAAGAGGAAATAAGAGTGGCGGGGTCCAGTCTGCTTCCAATGATTGTGAAATTGTACACGACCCAACAGGTACACACACACCATTGCTATGTACTGATGAGTGCTTATAAATAAAATAAAAATAGAACTTTCTTTTCAATTTTTGTGTATAATTTTTTCCAAAGAGTTACAAAGTTGTTAGACAACTACTTAATAAGTTGTTTGGCCCGAGCATTTAATAAAAGAGACTGTTCATTATTTCTTTTGGCCTGGGGCATTGGAAAATATTATTGAGACACTAATACCACATGAACAGAGAAAGTTTGAAACTTCTATCTCAGTGCCTTAGCGTTGGTAGCAGGAATGAAATTTCCTACTGAGCTTGGAAGAAAATCTGACTTTACTCAGCAAGATTGCAGAGGCAAGAACTTCCACAGAGACCACGCACCAAGGACTAAAGTAAAGTGAAAATCTGCATATATGTCACGGTAAGGGACAGATGATAAAGAAGTCGGCATTCAAATGAGGAAAAGGATGTTGAAGAAGACTCCATGTTGAAAAGAAGTTTTATGTAGGCTGCAGTCCTGTCTTCCAAATTAGCCCATGGATCTCAGCCAACTCCAGACTAATTACCTGTGATAAATATGAAAACTAATTACGAGAAGACCTGAGAATAAAGCAACTAAAGAGAATATGTTGTATATAGTTATAACATATAATAAATTTTTGAACTGCTGTCAACTGGTAATCTGCCCTTTGTTTGCGGGACCCCACAGTGTGCATGTGCGCCTGCGCGCGCGCGCGCACGCACACACACACACACACAAGCATTTATTTTGATTTGCCTCTGATTTTAATCAGTATTTCTCAGCTGTGTGTAAAAACAAAGGGGGAGGGAATATATCAAAAGGACATAAGAGTCAGTTTGAAGAGGCTCCCAGTGGCCAAATCTGGGACAATCTGAGCATCAAAATAAATGAGAGTAATAAATTAGTTACCCCTTGAATAAAATAAAAATCCATGAATATAGTAATGGAGGGAGAGGGACGTTGAGAATCCTAGCTTACAGGTGAAAGACTTGTGCCTGCTGATCAATGTGAAGGGTGTGGTAGCATTGGAAATCATCCTTTCCCAAGCATCCCAGTAAAGACTGATTCAGCCCAGAGCCATGAGCGGATGCTAAGTGTGAGGCGAAAGGCATAGGATGAGCAGGAGCATTGCACGGGCTCAGAGTGTTTCTCCACGGCTTGCTTAATAGCTGCAGTGGGGAAACAGAACGCATGCAGCGGAGAAACTACGCAATGCCTTGGTCTGGTCATCAAGGTGAATATCACCAATGAAGGGCATTCAGACATTATGTGCCTCCTAATGTGATTCTCTGGAAAGGACGCAACTTTGGCTCTCACATAAGGGTCCAGACGGGGATGCCCAGCCTGAATTTAATCAGGAGGCAACACTAAACAATCCAAAATAAAGGTCATTCTAGTGAATGACTGGCCTGTGTCTCAAAACTATTAAAGTCATGAAAGCAAAGAGCTAAGGAAGTGTTTCAGATGGAAGGGGGCTAAAAAGACATGACCACTAAATGCAACATGTGATCCTGGACTGATTCCTATTAGGAAGAGTAAATGCCTTCAAGAATATTATTGGGGCAGTTGAAGACATTGGAATATGGGCTATAGGTTACATAAAACTGTCGTGTCAGTGTTAAATCTCCTGAAGTTGGTGAACAATCAGGTCAGAAAATATGCTTGTTTTTAGGAAATACTGAAGTATTCAGGGACAGAGAGATGTCATATCTGCAATTTACTCTCAAGCAGTTCAGAAAAATAAACTAGTATATGTGCAAATACACACAGAAAGAGAGACAAAGAAAAAGAGTTCTGAAAAAGTAAATGGGGAAAAGTGTTAAAAGTTGGTGAATGTGGGTAAAAGATACATGGGACTTCCTTGTACCATTTTGTACTTTTATGGGAATTGGAAAATCAGATTTTTTTTTTTTAACTTTTTTAATTTGACGTTCTGGACCCAGACAATTTGAGTTGGGATCAAAGTAATGCTATAGAGGGCTGAGTGACACAGTGGTTAGGACTTAACCCTGAAGTCACAGTAATGCTACAGATGGAAAAAAGCTTAGGAATTACCTGGTCTGACCCAACAATTTTACATATCAGCAAACTGAGCCCCAGAGATGCTATAAACAATTTGCTTAAGGTTACTGTCTTGCTTGAGATTGGCTTGGGCTGGCATAACAAACAACCATAAACATTTGAGGGAGGGGAGAATGGTGCTCAAAGAACAGAAATTTATTTTCTCACAGTTTGGAGTCTGGGAAGGCCAAGATCGAGGCACCTGCCTGTTAGGTCCCTCGTGAGAGCTCTTTCCAGGGCGTGCAGATGGCTGTCTTCTCACTGCGCACTCACGTGGATCTTTCGCCACTGCCTTGGTGCAAGTGTGCAAAATCTCTCTTCTTCTTCTTAAGAAGCCACCAATCTTAACAGATTAGACCCATATCTTTATGGGCTCCTTCACCTTAATTACCTCCTAAAGGCCCCTTCTCCAGATACAGTCACTTTGGGGGTTAGGGCTTTATCATATGAATTTGGGGGTGGGGGGGGATACAATTCCATTCTCAGTAGTCATACAATTAATTTGGTGCAGAACTGACTGCCATCCCATAGAGGATAGTCTTTAGCTTGCAATAAATACTCCAAAGATGTATTTGTTAAAGAAAGACCTTCTTTCAATTAAAAAATTGGCATGAGAGTCTAAATCCTTAACTGGAACCTGGTGTTAAGGCTCAGCTATTTTTGGAGATCCTTTTTTATGGGCATGTCTATGCATTTTGAAGTTGCATGTGGGTAGAAAATAATACCTTTGCTTGATGGATATAAAATGACATCTCCAAAGTTATATATTAAAGTTGTAACTTAGGGGAGAAGTATTCGAAAAGTTAATAGATTGCAAAATCATCAGTGTACGAATTGATCCAAAAGAAGTTAATTTATTTAAAGCCATTAAACCATACATCAATAAAGACCTTATTGTTTTTTGTGTTTGTTGAATCACATACATCAATATAGAGCCTCTAGGTATACTTACCAGGCCAGAAACAATTAAGTAAATTACACTCAAGAACAACCTCCCAGGTTTTTCATATGTTCAAATCCAATCCCCTCACATCCATCAAGCAAACACCTAGCTAATCACATGGATTTTGCACAAAGGCCTAAAGGCCGAAAAACTTGGATTCTAGAGCTTGAGTTTCAGAAGCTTGCACACTCTTTAAATGCTTGTCAGCTTAATTACTTGTCTCTCTCTTTGATGAAGTGGGCCAGCCTCCCGACTGTATCTCTGCCCATCTCCCCACCCCACCGCTACCCACCGATTAAAGGATAAGGCCTGATTAGTCACCCAAAGAAATCAGACAAAATAAATTTAATGCAGGAGTTTCCTAAACCCTTGATAAGTTTTTTTCAATGCCAGAAACAAGAAATAAGGAGTCCCTTTTTTTCCCTCCCGTGAAGCTGCACAAGGCAGTGTTGAATGAGCAGAGGTTCAGAAAAGGAGGCCGGGACGAAGGAGCACCTGCGCTCTTGGGCCCCGAGTCCCCTCCAGCCTCCCAGGAGCCTCGTGTTCTTGACTCTCCACTGCTTCCTTCTGCTTCTCTAGGCCTTTCCTCCTGTGCCCTCACACCAACTCCACGTCTCACCACTGGCCAAATCCAGACCCACAAACTTTTACCCAGGAGCCTCAGCAGGAGTCAGCTCTCCTCAGCCCCTCCTCCCTGTTTTCCTTGCACACACGGGTCAGATTTTTTCTAGAGGACTTTGGTGGATGGGTGCAGTGGGGTGAGAGAAAGGGGTAGCGGAGCTTTGTTGCTTCCTGTGGTCAGGACTCCGGCAACACCCTGGACTCTGAGACTGAAGTCATCGGGCCTTCTCTGCCTTGAAGCTGGAGCTGTAATGGCACATTTTGGCAGCTTTGCTAAATTAGCAGGAGAGAAAGCAGAGCCCGGACCCCAGGCTCTACCTCTTAGCTCCCCAGCCCGTTTCCACCCTTAGCAATTGGAAAAGTTAACTACACCCAGTTTTCCCCACCTCCATGGGCTGCAAATTGTTAGGAGGGGCTACAGCTCCCCCCCCTCCACACCCCATCATTCTACATGTCTTCATACTGATAGTCCAGCATCTATTTCTTGCTGATGGAAAGGTAGGGATCCATCACATCACGGACAAAAAGACATAACAAACAGTTAATGTGTGGACCCTTACTGGATCCTGGTAAAGTTTGTTTTTGTTTTTGTTTTTTTTTTAAAGCTATAAATAAGAGGTCCTTGGGATATAGGGGAGAAAAAGGTTTTCTTTCTACCCAAGTTAGTTTCCCTGGCTGGCATCCTGTAAATTAGACTGACAAAAGACAAGAGACAACAAGAGAACAAAAAAAAACACACAGAAAAACAAACAAACAGAAGTTTATTAACCTCTGCATTGCACATACACGAGGAAGTTCTCAGTGATGACTAACTCAATGGGGTGGTTAGAAGTTGGGTTAACATGGCATCTTACAAGATAAAAATAAATTTGTGGAGTAGTGACAAGACAAGGGACAAAGACTAAGATTCCAGGGTGGCAGAGTGTGGGAAGGTAAACATGTGGAGAAACTAACGGACGATAGGGCTAGTTAGTCAAGTTTTGTCAGATAGATTCCTCTGTTGCCACTTGTGAGGGGATCAGGGTTTACAGTTGTCTTTGGTGATTAACTTCTGTCCTTCCTGGTAGAGAAGGGATGGCAGACAGCTTTACAAATGTATCTCCTGCTTTTAGGCAAATAAGGGAGAGCATAGAGCTTTCCTTGTGTGAGTGTAGCATTTCAATGGCCTTCAGCTCAATATAATGCTTATGCCAAAGAGGCATGTTTTGGGTGGCATATTCTGTGAACTTCCAGGGAAATATGGAGAAATTTAAATATGTATATTAGGAAGTGACTATGAGTTTTCTTAAGTATGAAAATGATATTATATATTATGTAGGAGAATACTATGGATTTTAGGATATTTATGCTGAAGTATTTAGTGTTGAAGTGTCATGATGTCTACAACTTACTTTCAAATATCTCAAACATACACACAGATATGAACACAATCAATATAGCAAAAGGTTAACAATTGTTGAATCCAGGCGGAGAAATATGTATTTTAATTTTTCTGTGTTTTAATTTTTTCATAATAAAATTTGAAAAAAGATAAATGTTAGTCTTATGTTACAGTTCCAAAAACTTACTGGATTTTAATGCTATTTTTCACTAAATAGTGAAGAACTTTCTTTCTTGTTAATGGGTTTTTAAGCATCAGAATGTGATTAGAAATGTATTTTGTGAGAATAGAGAAGTTCTTCGCCAAGTCCACACTCAGTCTGAGTAGCCCCTTGGCCCTTCTATTGCTAAAGCTTCTCTTGTTTATACCAGGACTGTATTTTTGGAATCACTACATAAGAATATGTGGTTTGACAAAGGATTTTCTTCCTTACTTCTGTTTTTACTCACGTGAAAGTCGTACAAAGGCATAAAATAAAAATATGTGTAGATATAATTTTTTGTTTAATATATCATGAAGCACTTTTATTGAAAAATAACACAATTAAATGAAATTATACTGATTCAAGATCTGGGACACAATTTCCATACCCTGTAGTCAATTCCAATGTGATTTACAGAAAACCCTTCATTCACTTTACAAGGTCAATTTAATGTGTCATTACATATGTTTCAGATAAAAATGTCTTCCTTGTCTTTTATTCTCAACTTTTAATTTCCTTTTTGAATCAGGTTTTCAGTTTGGACCTCGCAATTACCAAGGAAAATCAGATTGCAGTCCTCAGAACGTTGCAGCAACACCATCTAAAACGGGGGTTTGAGTAGTCTGTTAACTTACACAACCACAATTTCAACTCCTGAGAATTTTAAACTGATTTAGTTTTAGCTATGTGGTACACTATGTTTTTTGTTTTGTTTTGTTTTGTTTTGACTATAGCTGAACTATTTGCAAAATAAACCAGAGGTCGTTTACTCATTTAGAATGTTACGACAGCAAAGGGAAAGTCTGCAGAGTAGCAGAGTGATCTTGGGGAAATGTGTACTTTCTAAATATTAACACATGGAATTTTTACTTGACATGTAACATCCAGATAAGCTATAATTACATTTTACTATGGGGGTTTTTTTCTGAGCAAAGAAAAATTGATTTATATTTTTATCTAAGTTTATTCCATTTTAAAAATGTGAATAGAGCAGAACTGCAGAATCATTAAAGTTCTGAAACTTGCTAGAAATAGAAAGCTGTTTCTCACAGGCTTATTTGGCCTATTTTATGTAATATTTCTCATCTCTGTAATTTTTGTTCAGTATTTTAACCTGAAAATGTGCTTCCCCTCAACTCTTACAACAATCTTCATTAAGTGAGCAATGTTTTCATTCCAAGTCAAATCAATAATAAAGGATTAAGCAAAGAACAAAACTATTATTAGAATAGACATTTTATTGAAAGGTTTTCCAGCAGCTCAAACCAAGAGAGGGAAACCATGAACTAAAATTTCTTCTTTTGCTTCACCAAATTGACCTAATTAAGTCAAAATGCAAGAAAAAAAATGGGGGACTTCCTACTATCTGAATGTAATATAGAAAAATTACATTGGTATAACAAAATATTTTTCACCATTGAGTAAAGCTTGTCTAAGAGTGTGTCAATTAAAGCACCGTGGGTTTAGCTATAAACACAACAGTATTAGAAACACTGACTCTTAAAGCTAAGAAAAGATCAAAGGACAATTATTCAAAGAAGTTTCTACAGAGAGGCACCCAAGTGAGGATTAAAGACCAGTCCTTCCAAACAACAACACAATCTAAGCGACATTGGTCATAAGCCTAAGGCTTGTGACACTGGTATTATCTCTTTCTTCAAATGTGAGGTTCAAGGACGAGCATTGCTTTGTGTGGTCAGTGGTGTTTGAAAAAGCAAGAGGTTCTGCCAGGGCGGCATGGAGGGCAGATGTGTGTGTGGAGAGGGAGGCAGAGAGAAACGGAGAGAGATAGTACTCAGTGACAAAGAATCTGCTCCTTTGAAACCCCGTGAGCGAATAGAGATGCCGAATGTCCCCGTCCAGGGATACACAGATGATTGTACTCCCGGGAGCAACAAGTGTAGTGGGGCACACAAACCTATAAACGGATGACTCACATGAGTAAAATGTGATGGCCACAGAGAGGGCAGGATCTCAGCAGCTGCAGGTGAGGCCAGCTTCGTTGAGGAGGTGACATTTGGGCTGGGTTTTGAAGGCTGACCAGGAGTTCTGCAGACAAAGAAGAGGAAGGTGCATTTGTGAAAGGACGGACAGCTGTGCAGAGGAATAGGGTCTTCAAAGGGCAAGGACGGGCCCGGCATCCAGAGCTGGCCAGGGTGTGTGTGTGTGAGGGCAGCAGGGGACTGAGTTGGAAGGACCAGAGAGCCTGGGTATGGGAACACGTCGGAATTTGAAGCGTTGGGCAACAGGGAGCCAAAATACATTTTCCAGGTCAGGGAGTGGTTTGATTTAGAATACAAGTTAGGGGAAGTAGGAAAGGTCTGAGTGGAGAGGATCTGGAGGCAGGCAAACCAGCCAGAGGGCGTGTCCCAATAAGCATGAAGGCAGTGGCAGTAAGAGCTGAAGAAGAGCCACCAGACTTCAGGGATGGTCAAGGAAGAACCTGTAGGATTCAGGGACTAGATATGGACAGGAAGGAAATGAGGAATCAACAAGTGGCAATGAGCTGCTGGCTTTGGAAAGGGTGGGCAATGATATCCCATCTCGAAATGGAGCGACCGGGAAGCACTGTAAGTTAGGGCTGCGGAGGCGATGAATCCTGTTACGTACCTGTAAAAGCTGAGGTCTCTTCTAGAATCCAGACGGCTGCTCCAAAAGTTGTTCTGAGTTCCGAATCTAGCAGGGGGAATGGTGGGTGAGAGGAAAATGAAATGTGGGTATCCTGGTCATCAAGAGGATGAGAGTTGAGGATGTCGAGAGAGAGCACGTGGGTGAGTGAGTGAGGGGGCTGACAAAGCAGCATGGGGACCTCATCGCTGAGGGCAACGATTCTTAACCAGGGCAGACATTGGGCAGACATTTGCTCCCCAGGGGACATTGGGCAAAGTCTGGGAATTGTCACAACACTGCGGGGGGCGGGGGACGGAGCGTGGGGACACCAGGGACGCTGGTAAACCTACAATGGATAGGATAGCTCTCCACTACCAAGAATGAACTGGCCCAACATGGTCGATTTTGGGAATATAGGCACAAGAATACGAAGTCAGCAAGAGGGAGGGAGGGGCAGACATGGTGAGGGAGAAAGGAGAGAGCGGTACTGCTGACAGCAAGGGGAGCAAAGCGGCTTAACGAATGGGACAGGAGCCAGACCTAGATGCTGCCAGCAATGCGGAAGGAAATCGCATGAAGGAGACTGTGAGTGATGACAGTAAAAACAGACTCGGGAACGTAATGGGACAGAAGTGAAGTGGTAACAAGGTGCCGAGAGATCAGGAGGTGACACTAAGTGGGGACACTCTCTCAAGTGTCTATTGGTAAAGAGATGAGGGAGACAGAGAAGAGGTAAGGAATTATTTTGGGTTTAGGGTGAGGAGATTTCAGTTTACTATATTTTTTTCCTGTGAAATAAAAACTAACATTTAATGAACAGGTATTATTTATGTACCAGGCACTGTCTGAATGTTTTACACACATTACTGTTTTTTCTTTTTTAATTCACAAGAACTGCCATTTTATGAAGGAGGATATTGAGCTCTGCGACTATCACAAGGCAGGAAGTGGTGAACCCGGCTTTGAACTTGAAGTGTTGGGAGGGTCTCCTCAGCGTGGGGGATTTCACCATTGCCCTGTGCTGCGGCTCAGCCCGAAGGTCCAGAGACAGTCTCCGAAATCTGAGGAAAACTGGTCACAGTAGCTTTGCAATGTCAACTGACCCCAGTCCTCACTTTTTATTCATTCTCAGCAGGGGGCTAACAAATTAATACTAGGTCACCCTGGCTCTCCGTTCGAGGTCCAGAAAGGTAGCTTTATATTCCATGAAGAACTGACCGACTGTAGGATTCCATGTGACTAATTCCTTGCTCGGTCCCCACAAGCAGCGCACAGCCTAGCAGGAAGTCTGTCTGGATGTGGTTGTCATGGTAATTACCTTAGCTGATTCTCTTCTGGAAACTCCTCAGTCAGGGAATAGTGCAAGTTCGTAAAGGCTGTGGCATCTTGGGACCTAGGATTTTGTGAGCTTGCACACGTCTCCTCAGAGGGTTAGCCAAGAGTTTTCAAAGGTGAGCACCTGGCTTCACATTTGCCCTGGCCCAGCAAACACGACTCTAAAACTGTTTTTTACCATTACATCCTTTCACCTTCTTCTACAATATTAGTAGGACAATGGACTGAGATTGAGTGAGGTCAGAATAAAGTCAAGAACTTAACACTGTGATAAAGAAGAAAATTTGAGAGATTCTACCCTGTGGCATATAAAAGGCAGCTAGGCAGGAACAGATGAGCCATTGCTTATAGTTTTGAGGGCACATTTGTTTCTGTTGATGGTACCAATACATAAAACTTTGAAATTTTCTTCAGCAATATTGTATAGTATATGTACAGAACTAGAGAAAAAGAAAGATTAGGTTCATTTAAGGTTGGGCTAGGCAAAGATAGTGCTTAGAACACAGTAGGTAGTCAATAAGAAAGAAAGAGACAGAGAGAGAGAAGGAGAAAGAAAGAAAGAAAGAAAGAAAGAAAGAAAGAAAGAAAGAAAGAAAGAAAGAAAGAAAAGAAAAGAAAAGAAAAGAAAAGAAAAGAAAAGAAAAGAAAGAAAGAAAGAAAGAAAAGAAAGAAAAGAAAGGAATTAAGAGTACTAGAAAAATGTTTATACCCGTTTGGACCACTGGCGTCGAGGCTGAGTAGGAATAGTGGTCAAGCTAAGTCGAGACTGATTAGATAGATTGTTGAGGCTGATCTAATTGGGGTCTTAGGTGAAAGTAAGATTGCATGGACCCTGAAGTTCATGTCGGAGGAGATCACATCCAAGGGGATGCTTCAATTAACATTTAATCATGTCATTAAAAAGATCTGCTTCAAAAACCCTCGTTGAAAAACCAGCAACGATATAAACAGTGCAGTTCAGAGAAAAAAGACACAAGGGGCCAATAAACACACACGGACTTAAGCTACCTAAAGATTACAGAAGTACAATTAAACAACTTCGCATCTTTCGAGCTGACGCAGATTGAAGGGTCTATTTAACATCCACAACTGGTTATATACTAGGCCATTAGACACGAGCAGAGCAAGGATGACGGGCCAGGGGCAGAAGGGCACCAGGAAGGAAGGCCCGGCTGCCTAGCAATGGGCAAAACTGAGAAGACAAGGGCCTCACCCCCGGGTTAGCCTCTCCTCCCCTAGCACAGCGCAGGTCACATGGTTTAGACTCCCTGGCCTTTCATTGCTGGTCATGCGGTTTGGACCCTCCGCTGACCTTTCCTTCCCCAGCACGTGGCTAGTCATGCAGTAGATCCCCTTAGAGGAGGAACGAGGGGCTGAGAGCAGCCTCATGTGACTCCCATGCAGGCCCTCACATGACCACTCCCTTAAGCATCAACCCCTCAAGGTCTCAGTCTGTTTCGGCTCCAGGCTGAAACAGCAAAATCAGACTGACTAACACCATGGCTAACATCAGGACCAGCTGCAGTGACTAATGGCCGCCTGCCCTGGCACCCACCCATCTGTGGAGACCATGACCCTGAAAGGACACACCCAGAAAGCTGATGAATATTCTGTTGGAATCCTCCCCTGAAAACTCCAGATAAATACCCTCGAAAGAGGACCCAGTGTGGTTTTCTCTAAGGAGTACGGCTGTACCTTTTCTCCATGGCTTCCTCCAGGTGCATTTTCCTTGCCTCTTTCTTTCTCCTAAGCTCCAAGGACCCTTCTTTTGCCTCTGTAACTTGTTTCCTGAACCCATTTCTTTTACAGCTTACTTCTTCTGCCTCTGTGACTTTCTAAATAAACTTTCTCTTAGAGTTCGAGTCTCGGTTCTGGATCCTTTCTTAGCCAGAACTCGAGTCCTGAGGTCGCTGAACCAAGGTCCTACGGCCACTGACATCCTGGTGCCGTTTCGCTACCAAGAGTTGTAGTGCAGGCAGTTTCATCCAGGGGTGTCCCAACTGCGGCCCGCAGGTGCACACAGGGTGTTCGACGCAGCAGTTTTTTCAATAATTGTAACAGGCGTCGCTATAAATTCATGGCCTTCAGACTTGGTCATGCCTTCACCTGGGTAATGATAAAGTTTCTGCTTTCATCTTCCTCTGTGACACTTCAAAACTCTTCCTTCCCCTCCTTTGCCTTCCCTACCACTGAAGAAGAAATTGAGGCCATGGTGAATTTCCTCATGTCCCTTTCCCAAAGTCTCTGTATCCAAAAATTCATCTCCACTCCTGGTCTGGAAGGATGAGGTAAACCCCACCCATCCCATTCCACCCAAGCCAGTACTTTCCCCTGGAGCCCATATCCTCAGGCACTGTA